>VZQC01002938.1:137894-161008 GCA_009823505.1 Rhizomys pruinosus
AAGGAAAAAAAAAAAAAAAAAAAAAAAAAAAAAAAAAAAAAAAGCCGGGCATGGTGGCACATGCCTTTAATCCTAGCAGTTGGGGAGGCAGAGGCAGGCAGATCTTTGTGAGTTCAAGGCCAGCCTGGTCTACAGAGAGTTCCAGGACAGCTGGGAGCTGGGGCTACAGGGAGACCCTGTCTCAGAAAAAAAAAAAAACGAAACTTAAGGAACAAACCCAGGACGGTGTCTTGACAGAGGGGTCAAGGTACACAGCAGTGGAATTCCAGAGCTGGGAGAGGAAAGGCCCATCTCATGCATACAACTTAAAAGAAGGGAGCTGGTAGAGAAAAAGATCCAAGGGTTGGGGACATGACCCAGTGGGTAAGACAGTTTGCTGCTTAAGTATGAAGCCCCCAGTTGAGATTCCCAGCACTCAATAAACAACAGCCAGGCCTAGCTGCACATACCCGTGACTCCAGCAGCACTGGGGTGGGAGGGGAAGAGGGTCGCTGGAGCTTATTGGCCACCAGGCTATCCAGAAAGTGGAGAGTTCCAGGTTCAGTGAGAGGCCCTGTTCCAAGGAAAAAGTAGAGAGAAACAGAGGACACTGGGCATCCTCCTCTGGCTTCTGCATGTGTGCATGTACATGGATTGAGTGAGCCCACCTCACACGCACACTTGTGAGTACACACACAAAAGAGTATCCAAAGTGAGGGGATGGTGTGAAAGACTACTTGAGAGTTAGCAAGAGTCCTTATCACCAGAAGAGCAGGGAAAGGACTAGAAGTACAGGGAGAAGAGGAGGGAAGAACAGTGACCGGGGAAATGAGTGGTGGTCAGTCTCTCTAGGCATAGTCAACCTTCTGGGGGAAATCAAATGTCTTCTCAGGGATGACCTAAGTTAGGAGGAGGGTACCTTGAGACTCGGAGGAAGAAGTATTCCAGCACTGGATAAAAGGAATTAACCAGTATTAGCCAGAGGCCAAGTAGATGGATTGCATAACCAGGCAGGGTGTTGACTGGGTTAGTGTGGAGCTCCCAAATACAGAATGGAGATAAGGGTGGGTGACAGGGTTTTATGATTTTGTAGACTGCCATCTTGGGACTGAACTCCTGGTCTCACAGCCTTGTCTCTCCTGTCCTGTACCATCTCTCTGCCACCCAGGGATGATGGCCAGGTCCTAAGCTGGTAGCTAGATTGAAGTAGATTGATCTAGGAATGGAGCTGTGGAGAGAAAGAGATGGTTGATAATACCAAAGAGGAGGTCCCAAGTGATTAATGCTTTGAAGGGAGCTACATAAGGAGAAATATAGGAAAATAAGTAAACGTGAAGTGATTCTCCGGAAGTTAACAACTCTGATGGAGTCTGAAATCAACACCTAGAGAAATCTGGTTTGAGCCGTGGTGTACAGAAGAGGCTATAGGTTACATGGGCCATGTGATGGCTGTGGCATCTCTGTGACCATGGGATTAAGATAAGCACTAATTGTTGGCAGATTTGCTGTGAGGGGTCCATGTGCTGAGGCAGCAGATCACCAATAAACTTTTAAAAAATTAAATTGAGCCAGGCGTGGTGGCGCACGCCTTTAATCCTAGCACTTGGGAGGCAGAGGCAGGCGGATCTTTGTGAGTTCAAGGCCAGTCTGGGCTACAGAGTGAGTTCCAGGACAGCTGGGGTTACAGGGAGACCCTGTCTTGGAAAGACAAAAAAAAATTGGAGTGACTCATTTGCTTTCTGGGAACTAGTCAACTAACCATAGAGACTGTCAGCCTGTGGCTTCTTAACGATTTATCATTGCTCTTCCTGATGAGCCTCAGGTTTATGGAATGAGACCAGATGCTGCCCTGTGCACAGAAACCCTTGAGATTTCTTCCTTCCTCTCTCTGGAGGTGAAAAAAAATCACTCAAATAGAACTGTATTTTTAATCAGAGACAGAGTTCATTTGAAAATCTCGCCATAGTTCTACAGGAAAAGGAAAGAAAATCAGACTCCATATTTTAGGCTGAGATGGGAGACAAAACAAATTGGATTTCAGATAGCTGGCCATGTAATCAGAGTTTCCTCTATTCTGTTTTGAAGACAAGTGCTCAGCATTTTGGCTTCAGCTAAAATTCTGCTGAAGTCTGCCAGCCTGTCTCACAGGAGGTTCTCAATGAATATAAGTCTGTGAAGAGCTTGTGCGATCTTTTTCACCATAGGTTCCTATAGCTGAGAAATTAGCCTTATTTTCAATTAGTGCCAAACCATAATCACAATTAAATCTTTCTTGCTGGATTATTTTTATTCTGAGTTCCAAAAATGTAACAGATTCTTTTCTTTGTCTCCTTTGTGCAGCTTGTTGGAAAGGTGAGTGTTCTAACCATATTGTTTCTCAGTGAGATGATTACTGTGTTTCAATAGGACCAATTAGGGCAAAGCCTCTACCCTCTCCTTCCTTGGGATAAAAGGAGTTCTTCCTTTCGTGCAGACATTTCTCTTTGTGTTTTGGCCCGAGTGTTAATATGGTGGCCCTCAGCCCTCACAGTATTGTCTTGACTAGGGTCTCTTATAGTTTCCCATTCAGTCTTTGTACAGAGTAGGTCCTGTTCAGGGGACAGGGCTCTGACTCATCTATACTGTCTCCATCAACACTGGTTTCTTGTCCTGCCTCCCTCTGACCCACATCCCTACTTGTCACCCCTCCAAATGCTCCTATATGTAAACCTCACCCTGCCTGGGGGTGGCCTTGCCAGGGCCTAGGTTCCTTGGATGACTTGGTCATCGAGGCTGGTTATATCACCCCAGGGCCACAGGGTCTCCTGAAGTCACCTGACAGGGATCCTCAGGGTCTTCAAACTTGTCCAAAGTTTGGAGCCATTTACTTTAGTTCTTAAAAAAAGAAAACTACAAAACAAACAAACAAACAAACAAACAACAACAACACCTCATGCACAGTAAGTGTGCAGTAAAAGCCCCTGCATCTGTGTTATCTTCATCAGGTGCTCTGTAGGCTTTGGAGATGGGAGAGAGAAGAACAAAGGAAAATCAATTCTATCTTTCAGAAGAGTCTTGGAGGATTAGTCAGCCTTGGAAATACATTTCAACCACTTTGCCAGTAATTTTCAGCATAGACCCATGGAGTAAGGAATAGTCCAGTTTGTACTCTGCTGTTCACTATTAGTTTTCAAACTTAAAATTTCCATATATAATTCCTTAATTCAAGACATATTGCTAAATGAAGGCTTTCCTACTTACATCACTAAGGAGAGTGGTTTAGATACAGGGTGTGTTGAGTTGACCATGCTTTGGAAGCTGGCAAGTTTGGAGAATAGCCTACAGAGATGAAGATGCTTAAGTAAAAATAAATCCTCTCTTCCTGTGTTTAAACATTAATAAAACACTGAAAAATTAGGCCCGGGCTAGGAATACAGCTCGATCAGTAGAATGCTTGTGCATGCATGAGGCCCAGGTTTTCATCCCAACATTGTATAAACCAAGCATGGGGATGTAACCCCAGCCTGTAAGCCCAGCACTCAGGAGGCAGAAACAGGAGGATCAGACATGCAAGGTTATCCTTGCTACACAGTGAGTTTGAGGTTACATAAAACCCTGTCTCAAAAGAAAGAAAAAGAAAGGAAGGGAGGGAGGAAGAGAGAGAGAGAGAGAAAGAGAGAGAGAGAGAGAGAGAGAGAGAGAGAGAGAGATTAGGCTTGATACTTTGGGAAGATTCTCTATGAATTCCTAAAGTTTAGTCATCATATTATGAATAGTACTGAGCCAGGAGTTGCAGACTGTTCCACTTTTGTAGTAATCCATTGCAAATCTTCCTTGGTCCAAATTCTCTTTCTCCTATCACCCCAGCTTTCATCCAGAGACTGGGTTTCATGAATCCCCCAAGACACTTCCTTTTTGTTCTCTGATTTTTCTGTACTGGTTATTATTATTATTATTATTATTATTATTATTGTCTTTTTGAGACAGGGTCTCCCTATAGCCCCATCTGGCCTGGAACTTGCAATGTAGAGCAGAGATCAAGAGGCCTTGATCTCACAGAGATCTACCTACCTCTGCCTCCTGTGTGTTGGGATTAAAGGCATGCACCACCATACCTGGCTCTCTGTACTGTGTGGTATCACCATGCCCAGCTGAAGATTTTATATTAAGAGAAAAGATTTTCAAAATCCTGAATATAACTTCATTAAAAATATACATATGATAACTTTCACATTGTTGTGTTTATTTTCAATTTTAATATATACATAGATTCTTGCAAGTACTACCCTGGTCAGAACATATGCAATGGTCCCATTTCCCTTGAAACGGCAGACTGATGGTGGGGCTGTGAAGTCTGAGCAGTATTTGAAGATATTAATGTTCTACGTGTATGTAGCACCTTCTGTTTACAAGGCAGATTCCTTTCCTTCTTTACACATGGCCACCCTACTTCTAGAGTGGGATTCACCCTGGTTTCACCATGTTTGAACCAATTTTGCTGGAGTAGAGGGTATGGGGTAGGCTTTGATGTAGTAAAACTGCTTAGTACTTTTGCTTTTCATTCTCATAGAAAAGTGTCCAGTATATCCAACAGAGCTGGTGTTCGCCCTGGACCAGTCCTCTGATGTCACAGAACAGAGATTCAATGAAACAAGGGAAATGATCACTTCCATCATCAGTGACATAAACATCAGGGAAAGTAATTGTCCCGTGGGAGCAAGAGTTGCTGTGGTCTCCTACGCCGCAGACACCAACTATCTCATCCGTTCATCTGACTACAGTGGCAAGAAGCAACTGCTGCAGCTGCTTCATCAGATACAATATCAAGTCCCTACAGAGGCCAGGGACATTGGCAATGCCATGAGGTTTGTGGCCCGCAATGTTTTCAAACGGACTTCTGGCGGAACCAACATCAGGAGAGTTGCAGTGTTTTTCAGCAATGGTCAGACAGCCAGTAGGTCGTCCATCCTCACGGCCACCATGGAGTTCAGCGCCCTGGACATCAGCCCTGCAGTCTTTGCATTTAATGAGAAAGTTTTCCTTGATGAGGCTTTTGAGGTAGGAATTTCTCTTGGGCTTCTTTATTTTTTTTTCTTTTATTCATTTATTTTTTTATGTGTATGAGTGTACTGTCTGCATGCAGGTTGGTGCACCCGTGTTGTGCAAAGCCTCGGAGGTCAGAAGAGGGCGTCGGATTCCCCTGGAACTGGAGTTAAAAATGGTTCTCAGCCGCCATGTGAGTGCTGGGAATTGAACTCGGGTCCTCTGCAAGAGCAGTCGGTGCTCTTAACCGCTGAGCCATCTCTCCAGCCCAAGGCTTCTTTATTTTTAAGGTTGCATCAGCAAAGTGTCATGGGAGTGGCCAAGACTCAGGGAAGAGATGTGGTCTCCTGGCAGTTGCTGCAGCTGTGCTGTTGTCTGTGTCCATGGAATTTAATTCCTTTAATTTGGGGGGAGGGATCTTTTTGAGACAGGGTCTCCTTGTGGCCCCAGCTAGCCTAGAACTCAGAGATCCACATGCCTCTACCTCCTGAGTGCTGGGATTAAAGGCATGTGCCACACCATGCTCGGTGTTAATTACTTTAATTTTTATTTAATCTTTTATTTTATGTCTAGAGTGTTCTGCCTCTATTAAGTGCACCATGTACTTGCAATGCCTATGGAGGCCAGAAGAGAGGGTGTTGTATCCCCTGGAACTGGAGTTAGGAATGGTTGTTAATGGCCATTTGGGTTCTGTGAACTAAACTCAGGTCTTCAAAAGAGCAGTCAGTGCTGTTAACTGCTGAGCCATCTCTCCAGCCTTGTGGGATTTATTTCCTAATGAGGCAGTCACATTTGCTCAGTCCCTGTCATGTGCCAGACCCTGGATCTAGAGCTCTCTGTATAGGCTCTTTTTTTAAAAATTTTTTTATTTATTTCTGTATGTGTATGAATGTACTGTCTGCATGCAGGTCTGTGCACCCGTGTCGTGCAATGCCGCGGAGGTCAGAAGAGGGCGTTGGACTCCCCTGGAACTGGAGTTCTCCTGGAATTGGAGTCTCGGATGGTTCTCGGCCGCCATGTGGGTGCTGGGGATCGAACCCGGGTTCTCTGTAAGAGCGGTCACCACTCTTAACTGCTAGGCCATCTCTCCAGCCCCGATGTGTATAGGCTCTTATAGCGGAGGCCTGGAGTATGCTAGTGACCTACTCACTTCTACATGGGTACTAAGTGGCTAAATGGTGACATTCACTCAGGTCCACCCAAAATAAAGGTCTGGATGTGGTCTTACCAGCACTCTTCTCAGAATTCTTATCATTTAATGATGAGATTGCCTGTGGCAGAAAAAGTTCAGGGCATCACTGAACACTTGAAGTGCATGAAATATTTGATGCCTACGAATATTTTCCCCCGAAGATGTTCTGTTATCTTTTGGACCCACAGATTGTAAAGGAACAATACTCTCCAACCTCTTTTCCCCATCAAAACAAACAAGCAAACAAACACCCCAACAAAACCAAACAACAAAAACACACCAAAAAAAACGAAAACCTACAAAAAAATGAGAGAGCCTTTTCAATGCCCAGTGACATTCAGTATAGTGATTTGTGAAATACCTGGTATCAGTTACTTTTCTTGTAACGGTGACCAAGTACCTGACTAAGCAAGCCATTTAAGGAAGAAGGGCTTATTTCTGTTCACAGTTAATAAAGGTTACAGTTCCTCCAGGTGGGGAAGGCTTCATGGGAAGAGCAGGAGGTGGCCAGTCACACTGCATCTACAGGAAGGGAGTAGAGGGATGACGGGAAGTGGGGCCCAGCCATCAAAAATCAAGGCCAGCTGGGAACAAGTGTCTAAACACCTGAGCCTGTAGGGAGCGTCTCATATTTAAACCACAACAGCAGGATCTGGGTGAGGCCACATTTGCTCAGGAGATTGTAAATGTCTCATTTCATACAAATGTCTGTAAATCTACAATGAAAAGCAAAGGACAGAAGGTCTCAGCATTATGCCTTCAGAACGGAGGATGAGAGGGTTTGATGAAGAGGAAAGAGGTGTCTTGAGTGGACAGGAGCGTAGGGGTATGGCTTAAGCAGGACACTTGCCCTGAATGAGGGTGAGAGGGTGTTATCTGGTTAAATCGGAGTGATGAGAAATAACTTCCAATGGCTTCTTCTGTCAGTTCCCTGTAGAGATGATGGGATTTAAAAGACACTATCACCAGGAACAGCTGGAAGTGCTTCTATATGGAGAACTCCATGGGTTTGGGCATGACCCTGTCAGAGGGTAAAGGACTGAATTTGACATCTTTCAGATTTCTCCTCTTCTAGAATTTGATATCGCCCTTAGAGTAGATATGTTACTTGTTTCTTGTAAAGAGAAATTTTAAGGAGGCAAAAAAACTTTGAAAAGAGAACCCCAAATCTATGAGACCCTGACTTCTATAATCCTTTTGTCAGTACCTTCTGTGATGCTGTGGCTCCTACTTCCAGAAAGTTCAAGTGTGTGTGTTAGAGAAAGTGTCCTTGGACACTTCAGAGTGAACAACTGCTCTTGCAGAGGACCCAAGTGCAGTTCAAAATACCTATGCTGGGCAGCTCACAACCACCTGTATCTCCAGCTCCAGGCCATCAGAGGCCTCTGGCCTCCTCAGACACCTGAACTCACATGCACACATAATTAAAGCAATAAAAATAAATATTAAAAATTAACCAATATGATAAAGAATATCCATCCCATCATTCTAGTTTAGTTTCTGTCATTGTGATAAAACACTGACTGAAAACAACTTGGAAAGTTTATTTGGCTTGCAGCTCACAGCCCATCATTGAGGGAAGCTAAGGCAGGAACCTGGAGGCAGGAGCTGAAGCAGAGACCATAGAGGACCGCTGCTCACTGGCTGCTTCCCCTGGCTGCTCAGCTACCTTTCCTATACAGCCCAGGTGCACCTGCCCAAGGATGGCGCTGCCCACAGTGGGCTGGACCCTCCTGCAACAATTAATAATTAAGAAAATGCATCATAGATGTGCCCACAGGCCAATTTGGGGGAAGAAATTCCTTAACTGAGATTCTCTTCCTAGGTGACTGGACTTTGCATCAAGTGGACAAAAACTGACCAACACATCCATTCTTGGTTTGATCAGTGTTTTAGTGAAGACCACAGTGCAGCCATTTTCAGGTTTCAGAGCTGCCTCACTTCCTCATACCATTTTTAATTACTTCTTCTGACAAGTTGAATATGGATTACTTTTCCTTATCTTTATCTCTGCACACCGTCTCAATTGGAAATGAAACTTGCAGTCCTTACAGTTCTAGAAGCTTATAAAAATGTTTCAAACTGGGGGGCTGGAGAGATGGCTCAGTGGTTAAGAGCACTGACTGCTCTTGCAGAGGATCTGGGTTCAGTATCCAGCCCCCACCTGGTGGCTAACAGCCATCAGTAGCTCCAGTTCCAGGAATCTGATGCCCTCTTCTAACCTTCTGCTCGACATGGGTGCACTTATACACATGCAGGCAATATATTAATACATGTAAAATAAAAAATAATAAAAATGTTTAGAATTTTAGTAGGTTGAATTTCTAGAAATATGATTTTTTCTAAGGTAGTTTTTAACACGCCCACAATCTTTCCTCTTATGTAGTTGAACCAAAATGAACAGTTATGAAGTACTCTTGCATTCCTGTAAAATGTTATAGATTTTTGTTGTTGGAGACCTTCTGTCAATTGTAGATCAATTTTCTCCTCTCTGCCAAATCATTCTAATCAAGAGGGAGAAAATGTAAACTTCTTGGCTCAACTTCTTACCTCTGTTGTAACCCCATTTCTTATTTCTTCAAATAACGATTTCTTAGAAAAAAACAGTCTATGTTTGCTGTCTCTTGTGCCTCTGTCCTAGTTTGTCTTCCATTGCTGTGACAAAACACTCTGACCGACACCAACTTGGGGAGGAAAGGGTTTACTCAGCTTACATCTCCTGGGTCACAGTTCATCACTCAGGGAGCCCAAGGCAAGAACTCAGGGCAGGAACCTGGAGGCAGGAGCTGAAGCACAGGCCGTGGAGGAATGCTGTTCACAGGCTTGCTCCCCACTGGCTTGCTCTCCACTGGCTTGCTCTCCTGGCTCATGCCCAGTCTGCCTTATACCGTACACAACCACCTGCCCAGGGTGGCACCACTCATTGTGGGCTGGGCCCTCCCACACTGCTCGACCATCAAGACAATACTCCACAGATGTGGCCACAGGCCAATCCAATGGAGCCAATTGCCCAATTGAGGCTCCCTCAACCCAGGTGTGTCAAGTTGACACTAAAGCTATCCAGCACAGCCTCCTTTCTCTACTTCCACTCATATTTCCCCATTCCCCCCTCCCTCTTCAAATCTTGGGATGCTGCACAGAACTCAATAAATTATCTTGATTCACCCTCCTGGAAGATCAGACTACAGGCACAGACCACAGTGACCTGGCTGTTCCATTCTCATGTTCATTCCTACTCTTGAAATTGCTCTTGATCATTTAACAACAATCCTTATGCTTCTGCACCCAGGTGTTAGTTTCTATACCCAGATCACATGACTTAATAGCAATATGTGACACTGCTGACCCTGCTCTTTCTTGGAATACGTTCCCCCAGTGATTCAGCACACCGAATATGCAAACTTTCCCTGAGGAGACATGAACAGATATCTACTCACCCAGAGAGGAGACCAGGGATAGCCCAAATTCTACTCAAGTCTAGCTTGCTGAGCCAATGAGCTTATTAGGTTTTCTTCCAGGAGCAGGGTATGGGGTGGTTGCTCATAGGAGCATGGGTGAGGATTTACTTATGAGAGTATAAGTAAGGATTTACTTACCAGAGTGTGGTAAGGGTTTACTTATGGGAGTACAGGTGAGGGTAATTTGCTATAGTGTGAGTGAGGGGTTAATTACTGGAGCATGAGTAACCCTCAAACCACTGCATCACTAAAAGTCTCTCCTCTGTGTGGATGACAACCTCCATAACTGTGTAGATGAAGTCTCTATTCAGTTAATATTCCACTTCCTATACATGCTGGTGCCTCTGTCGGCCATAAGCAATGGGGTGGAATTACATATGCTAGAGTGGGAAATGTCGGAAGGAGTGTCTGGAATCTCTAGTGAGGGTCTAATGACCCTCCCCACCTCCTATTTCCAGGATGAAATGTCCACAGGCTCCACCTTGTTGAGGGCATCTCATGAATAATTAATTATAGCTTCTCTGATGGCCATCAGTGGTATGTTTGGATGCCAGCGTTCCACAATGTCTCATCTCCCTGGGCATTCTCTTCTTCATGAACTGCTCCTTCTCAGTTCATCTTTCTGTTCGCTTTATTGTGAACTTCATTTAAATGTTGCCCAGCATTTCCCACCTCTAGGACCATGCTTTGTGGCAATGTACTAAATAATCTGCTTATTTCTAACGTTTATGTTGGGTCTCCCCCACAAGAATGCAATGTAGGGCTGGAGAGATGGCTTAGGGGTTAAGAGCGCCGACCGCTCTTACAGAGGACCCGGGTTCGATCCCCAGCACCCACATGGCGGCCGAGAACCGTCTGAAACTCCAATTCCAGGAGAACTCCAGTTCCAGGGGAATCCGACACCCTCTTCTGACCTCCGCGGCATTGCACGACACGGGTGCACACACCTGCATGCAGACAGTACATTCGTACACATACAGAAATAAATAAAAAAAAAATTAAAAAAAAAGAATGCAATGTAGAGGTTTGTCTTTGTTATGTTCATTTTTACACAAGAGTGACAAAACTATACTCATAACACTGTGGGTACCCAGTAAATATTTGTTGAATGCATGGATGCACAAATGTGGAGCATGTGGTTCACTCCTGTGAATCAGTTTCCTTGCTCCACTGAGTCAACGTGGAGTCTTTAGGTGAGGGACCAAAAAGATCAAATGCAGAGTAATTCCCCAAATGTCCATTTTTTTTTTTTTGGTATTTTTGAGGCAGAGCTCCCTTTAGTTCCGGCTGGCCTGGAGCTCACTCTGTAGACCAGGCTGGGCTTGAAATCACAGAGATCCCCCTGCCTCTGCCTCCCAAGTCTAGAATAAAAGGCGCACCACACACGCCTGGCCCAAAATGTCCATTTTTATTTTTTATTTAATTATTGATGCTTTGGTTATACCAACATCATTTTCCTTATTCAGTTCAGGCATATTTCCCCTTCCCTTCCCTCTTACCCCACCCCATCCCAGATAATGCATTAGTCCGTAACTCTCTCTCGTTTTTTTTTTCATTTTTACATTTTTTTTTTTATGTGTACAAGCATCCCTCATGTAAAACAAATTTGCAGGCAAGTTGTGCCCAAACCCACACAGCCATGGGTTCCCACCATCCAGCGCGGGGGGGGGGGCTTGTATGTCAATATCAAGTTGATCAAATAGTATCCAGACTATAGTGCTGTAGTATTCACCATTCACCCCAACGCAGCCCCTTACATTCACCATGCCCCCTCCTCGCAGATTGTTCCCTAGCTAGAAAAGGGGCGAGCGAGATAAAGCAAAAACAGTCTACTCTCCTGGAGCTGTTGTCTTTGGACCGGTCATTCTGGCTGTTTCCCTTCATGGGCTGACAGTTTGTCCAGGAATAACCTTGTCCTAACTAATGAGCACAAAGCACTTAGATATATAGGTATTTAACAGTACCAATAAGCCATGGTAGGTTACTTGGTATAGACAGATGTTTGGATGGTATGTTAATCATGATATACATTTTTTTCTGTTAAATATAACAGGGTCTTACTGTGGCTTATAACATCTCCTAACCATTAGAGGAGTAAGCTTGTGGCATCAGCCATGGGTTATTCCTCCAAGAGAGAGCAATAGCCAATTAGATTTGGGATAGTGCAAGGCATATGGCTGCCTCTGCTGCACAGTATTTCCAGGCAGGTGAGATGTAGCTGTGCTGAGAGGAGTTTGCCTTGACTCAAGGAGACCATAATTCCTTTATTGGTTAGTGGTCTTTGGTAACACTGTTCTGGTATCCCAGAGGTCATCTGTACACTGGCATGTGTGATCTCCAATACATCTTTTCCATGTTACATCAGGTCTTGTGACAGCAGGGCCTTATCACATCTCTTTCTGTAGGTGTCCCAGTTTGGAGGAAAGGAGCCTTTTACCTTTTGTGGGGCTTGGATCCCCTGCCAACATCTCCTGCAGAATAATCCATTGCTGTGTTCAAGCCTGTATTATAAATTTTGCTTAAGCACACTTAAGGAACTTTAGTATTATATTTGGTTCTGAATAGAGAATAATCCTTTTCACAGTTCCTATGTCTATTAGTCAATTAAAAGAAGGCAGTTTTACCGATTTTATAGAATATGATTACCTCTATATAATAGTTGTCTCCAATTACAGCTGGAGAACACTCTCATCATCTTCATATTTCTCTTTTTCTATGGGTGGGGGAGTAAAGAAAGTCTCTCATATTAATAACCTTTGCAGCCGGCATGGTGGGCGCACGCCTTTAATCCTAGCACTTGGAGGCAGAGGCAGGCGGATCTTTGTGAGTTCAAGGCCAGCTGTCTACAGAGTGAGTTCCAGGACACTCTGGCGGCAACGGAGACCTCTTCTCAAAAGACAAAAAAAAAAAAAAAAAAAAAGATAAAAAACCTTTGCAGCACCAGAAGGTAAGTTTCGTTAGGACTCATTATAAATAGTTGTTACAAGTAGGATCACAGAGGGGTTTGATTTTTGTAGCAATCTGAGGCTTTTCTTCCTTTCAATGTTCAACGGTCCAGCCTTTCTGTTGGCACTTTCTGGTACATTGTACTCAATGCAAAGCTGTATCTTTTCTTTCTCAGCCATTAAGTTGGGAATTTTGACCTGTTGGAACATACAAATCTTTTCCCGGTTAGTTTAAGATTTAAATTGCAAGGTTTTTGACGAAAATAGGTTTCATGTCTATCTGTATCCCCCCCCCTTTTTTTATTTTTTGTTTTTTTTTGACCATGAGTCTCCAGAAGACAGTTGTAGTATACATACTATAGGGTGGAATCAAGGCACAGATTCATCAAATTCACCCATGGCTTGTTTTGGGTGACTCTATGATTAACTTGGGAAGCAAACTTAATTTTTACGTTAATATCATCTTATAGGTGAAAAGAATGGTTACAAGTGATACTGTACAACAAGAAATTATAGAGAACATTTGTATGTGCCAATCCCAAAGTTATTGTATACAATTTTATGTAAAACAAATGTGGACAACAGTGATTTATGTCTCCATTTAACTAAGATGCTATACCGTTTTTATCAGAGTCTGTAAAACCAATGTTGTTTAATATAACACATATTGACTTTTACTAACTCCTAAAACACAATGTAACCTGTAGACAGATTCTGGGCAAAATTGAATACTTGTTGAACTCACGTCAATAAAATATGCAGTTAATCGAAAATACACAACCTGTCTCTCCTCACCCCTCCCACCCAACCTTCCCAATCAACCATTTCAGTCAGTTTTCGATGCAGTCTTTCTGTTGTTGTTCTTTACTATGCATCACCTCTCCACGAGAATATTTATATCTGGTATTGGCACTAGCATCCACATATAGGGCACCATTTGTCCTGTTTTTCTGGGACTCTTACTCACTTAAGATAATTGTCTCTAGCTCCATCCATTTCCCTGCAAATTCATTGATGTGTCCCTCTTTCCGCTGCAATAGACTCCATGTATAACATGTACCACTTTTTCCTATCCACTCTCAGTTGGGGGGCCCTGCCCTGTGTTCCAGTTTTTGTCTATTGTGAACAGAGCTGCAATAAAACGCTGTGCAGGTATCTTGCAGTAGGATGTGTCCTTTGGTATATCCAAGGGGTGGTATGACTGGGTAAAATGCCAGGCCCATTGGAGTCTTCTAAGGTTCTCCACCTGCTTTCCATAGAGGCTGTACAAATTTACATTCCCACCAGCAAGGATGAGTGTTCTCCTTTCCCCCAAATCTCCTCCAGCACTTGGTAATTCTTGATTCCGATCCTAGCCAGTCTTATTGGAGTAAGATGATTTCTCAAAGTGTTAATTTTGCATTTCCTTAACTATTAGATGTTGAACACTTCTTAAGATGTTTCCAGCTTATCTCTATTCCTCCTCTGTGAAAGTCTCTATTCAGATCTTAGCTCCATCTTTTGAGTGATTCATTTGGTTCTTTCTTCCTTTGTTTTTTGAGTAGTCTTTACTCTGGAAATAAATGCTTTATCAGATTGTACTTGCAAGTAAAGGTTTCCTCCCACTCCGTGGGTTTTCTCTTCATTTCCTTTATTGTTTCTTTTGATGTACAGAAACTTTTGAGTTTAAATGGGTCCCATTTGTCAAATTGTCGACTTATTCTGTCAGCTGCTGTCTGATTTGAAAAGTCTTTTCCTACGCCTATGTCTTGTAGTCTGCTGCCAATTTCTCTTCTATCACCTCCAAGTTTGGGATTTCACGTTGAGGTCTTTAATCCATCTGGAGTTACTTTGTGCAAGGTAAAGGTAGGTGTTAATTCTTTCTTCTACAAGTGGTGATCCAGTTTTGCCAACAACCTCTTACTGAAGATGCTGTCTTTCCTCCATATGTTCTTCTTGCCCCCTTGTCAATATGAGGTGGCTGAAATTGTATGTGCTCTAAGGTTGGATCTTCGTTGTTAGTTCCATTGGTGCAACGGTCTGTTTTTGTGCCAGTACCAGGCTGTTTTTGTTATAGCCCCTGTAGGTATAGTTTGATGTCTGGTATAGTGACCCCCGTATTGCTCTTTTCGCTCAGGGTTGCTTTGGATTCGGGTTCTTTTTGTTTTTCCAAATAAATTGAGGATTTTTCCAAAGCTCTGGTGAAGAAGACGCTCTTGGGGATTTTTTTTTGTTGGTTGCTTATCTGTTACTAGTGTTGCTGGATAGCTTAGTGTTCAGCTATTGACCATGTGGTTGAGGGAGCCTAATTGGGGAATGGGCTCCATTGGATTGGCCTGTTGGACACATCTGTGGAGTAATTGCTTGATGGCAAGCGTGTGGAAGGGCTCAGCCTTCCACAAGAAGTGGTGCCACCCTGGCAGGTGGTTTGTATTGGAGGTAAAAAGGCAGGCTGGCAATGAGCCGGAGGAGCGAGCAATCCGAGTAACACAGCTTCCTCCACTGGCCATGTCTTCAGCTCCTGCCTTCAGATTTCTGCCCTGAGTTTCCTAGCCATGGCTCCCTAGTGATGAATGTGACCCAGGAAATGTAAGCTGAAAGAAACCCTTTCCTCCCAAGTTGGGGTCCGGTCAGAGTGTTTGTCCACAGCAATGGAAGCAAACTAGGACAACTAGTTTGGGTAGGATGGAGATTTTTATATATTTATCCCACCATGAGCAATGGGAGGTTTGTCCATTCTGATGTCTTCCTCAATTTCCTTTTTCAGGGTTTTAAATTTTTGTTGTAGAGATCTTGGTGTCTTCTGGTGATTTTGTTCCTAGGTATTTTTATTGTTTTTTGAGGCTATTGTGAGTGGGAAGGTCTCCTTGTAGTCCTTCTTCATTGTTGTTTTTGGTGTAAAGAAAGGCTACGAAATGTTCTAGATTTATTTGTAATCCTGCCACTTACTGAAGCCTAAATCATTTCCATTAGTTTTCTGGTGGAGTTCTTAGCACTCTTAGGTAGACAATCATATCATCAGCAAAAGGGATAGTCTTGACTTCCTCTTTCCAATTAGAACTCCTTTAATTTCCTTTTCTTGCCTTATTGCCCTAGCAGGGTTTCCAGCACTATAAATTGAAGAAGAGTAGGTGACAGGGGGCAGCCTTGCCTAGTTCCTACCTTTAAGGGGAATGCTTCTGTCATTCCCCATTTAGAGATATTGGCTGTGGGTTCCCGTATAGGCTTTGATACATTGAGGATGAATATCCTCCAGTCCAATTCCCTACTAGGACTTTAAAACATGAAGATGCTGAATTTTGTCAAAGGCTTTTCCTCACGTCAATTGGATGATGGTGTGGTTTTTGACCTTCAGTCCATTTATATGTTTGAATGATATTTATTGATTTTCAATGTTGAACCATCCCTGCATCTCTGGTATAATCCAACTTGGTCATGGTGAGATGATTTTTCTTGATGTGGGTCTATATGCGATTTGCCAGTATCCTGTTTAGAATTTTGCAGCTGTGTTCATTAGGAGATGGGTCTATAGTTCTCCTTTTGTTCTATCTTTCCCTGGTTTTGGTAAAGCATGATACTGAGCTTCATAGAAGGAATCTGGGAGAACTCCCCCTGTTGTATCCTTCTAAACAATTGAGTAATAATGGTTGTAAGTCTTTTTAAATCTTTTATAGAAAATTCTGCCGTGAAACCTTCTGGGCCTGGGCATTTTTTGGTTGGGAGGCTACTTATTACATCTTAATTTCCTGTATTGTTGCTCTATTTAGCTGTCGATCTCTTCTTGGGTTGAGCTTTGGTGATCCCAGGATTTCATATATCATCCGTACTTCTAGATTTTCAAACTTGTAAGTATAGGTTTTTAAAGTAATCCCGTATGATTGTCTGGATCTTTTCATTGTCTGTTTGTAGATATTTCCCCTTCATCACAGATTCTATTGATTTGGAATTGTTCCCTCTTTCTTTTGGTTAACTGGCTGAGGTCTGTCATCTTGTTTATTCTCTCAAAGAACCAACTTTGGATTCATTGATTTTTTTGTATGGTTTTCTTTGTTCTATTCATTGATCTCTGCGTCTGAATTTTTGTATTTCTTCTTGTCTGCTCCATTAGGTTCATTTGTTGTTGCTTCTTCAGTAATATTTTAGCTGCGTGTTAGATCATTGCACTTGTGCGCTTTCTGTTTTTGTTTTTTTTTTTTTTTTTATAGTTAGGTCCTTAGAGCGATAAACTTCCCTTATGGACCTGCTTTTAAAAGTGTCCCATAGATTTTATGCTGTGTTTGTTTTATCACGGTCATTCGCATCCAGAATGTTTTATTTCTTTCTTTAATTTCTTCCTTGACGCCATTCATTATTTCCAGGAGAGTGTTGCTTCATCTCTCCAATGTGGTTCGTGTAGGTTGCAGGGTTATCCTGGTGCTGATATTAGGTTTTAATTCACTATGTCTGATAAAATGCATGAATTATTTCATCTTTTGATATTTGTTGAGTTTTTCCTGTGTGTCCAGATAGTCATTTTGAAGGAATGTTCCGTGAGGATGCTGAAGTAGAAAGTGTATCTCTCTGGTGTTTGGAGTGAAAATATCGATAGATGTCGTGAGGTCCATTGGTGTATATTATCATGCAGTTCAGATGTCGCTCTTGTTATCCTTTGTCTCTTTGTGATCTGTCTGAGACTTAATGGGTAATTGAATCCCCTACTATTAGTGTGCTGGGTAATGTGCTTGAGAATCCTAAAGAAATGTCCTTTATAAATTTGGTGCACTGCCGTGTGTATTTTGATATATATTCATGATTGTGAGTCTTCATCATCAAGTTGTTCCTTTAATAAAGATGTTAAATGGCCCTCTTTGGTCCTTTGTAAGTTCTTTTGCTTTGAAGTGCTATTTTGTCTGACATATTAGAATAAGCCACAACCACGTGTTTCTTTTTGTCCATTTTGTTGGAATACCTTTCTCCATCCCTTCCACTTAATTTGTGCCTATCCTTGAAATTGAGGTGGGTTTCTTGTAGACAGCATATAGATGGGTTTTGTTTCCTAATCCATTCTCCCAGTCTATGCCTTTTGACTGGGGAGTTTAGCCCATTAATATTTAAAGTTATAATTGAAGGATGGATGTTGCTTCTTTTCACTTCATTATCCATTTGGATTTCTAGCCTCTGATTTTTGCTCCTATGGTTATGTTTTTATTAGTTTCTTTTCCTAGGTGTTTGAGGATTGTTGCTCCTCTCTTCTGCCCTTTGAATTGCTTCAAGTATTTTATGAAGAGTTGGTTTTCCAGACATGTATTCCATCATCTTGTTAATGTCATGGGAGATTTTTCTCTCTCCTTCAACTGTAGTCAACACAAACTGTCCATTTTTTTAAAAAGTGGAGTTTGAGATTCAGAGAATAACTTCTCATCCTGAGGTTGAGTATGTTCAAATACTCAACACTTTATAGAAAATCAGAGGGTGTGGCTTTCCTAATCCTTTGATGATCTGAAGAAGGAAAAACAATCATGAGATGGCTGTGGGTTGAGAAGGCACCTCACCTTCTGGAAATGGTACATTTCTTTCATTGTAATAAAAAAGCATCTTGAGACTGGAGTTAAGAGTGGTTAAGAGCACTGAGTACTCTTGCAGAGGACCCAGTTGGGTTCCCAGCACCCACATGATGGCTAACACCTGTCTGTAGCTCCAGTTCCAAGGTATCCAATTCTGGTCTCCATGGTCATTGCATGACATGGGTATACTTACACACACACAGGCAATACATTCATACACATAAAATGAAAGTAATATAAAATATTAAAATAAAATAAGTATCTGCCTTGCATGGGGCCTCCCAAGTAAATGTCACAAAATTAGTTATTGAATATCAATAATTATTGATTATCAATGAATTACTGAATGAGTGCTGTGCATTGTCCATTTCAATGAGCATTAACACACAAAAGTAAGCAAGAAGCAGAATGAGAGTAAAGGATTATAAGAGAGCTGATGGTGGTAAAGAAAGATGACATCATGAGCTTTGCAGGTAAATGGCTGGAGCTAGAAGATATCATTCTGAGTGAAGTAACACAGTCCCAGAAAAACAAACGATGAATGGTATCCCTCATCTGTGGATGCTAGTGCCAATTACCTAATTGTATGGCAAACTGAGCAACGTCAATGTGATCTGAAAACAACTGTGCTCTTATATTGTGAATCCCTTTAAAATATAATAAATAAAATAAAATTAAATTAAAAATTAAAAAAAGAGAGAGCTGATGGAGGTGCTACAACCAAAAATTTTGAATGAATGTAATGGTGTCAGTCTACTGCCATTTGAAATAGATTTAACTGGAGTTTATTACTGTGAAGGTCCACCTGACATCTAGAAATGATTTAGAGCTATGTTGTAAATGAAAAATTTCTTCAGGGCCCAACTTCAGAAGCTGTAGTATGGTACCTTATCATGTGGTGCATTGTTAAAAGCACGTTAAAATTAGCCTAGCATTTCAGGAATGGAGCTAAGAGATGTCTGGGCTTGTGCGGGGAGGGAATCTGGTCAGGTTACCCGCAGCAATTTCCCCCTTATAAAATAAGAACGCTCTGGGGCTGGAGAGATGGCCTAGCGGTTAAGAGCGCTGACTGCTCTTGCAGAGGACTGGGGTTCGATCCCCAGCACCCACATGGCGGCTGCGAACTGTCTTTAACTCCAGTTCCAGGGGAATCCGACACCCTCTTCTGACCTCTGCGGTATTGCACGACACAAACCTACATGCTGACAGTACATTCAAACACATACAAAAATAAATACAATTAAAATTTTTTTAATTAATTAAAATAAGAATGCTCTGTCTGTTCTATGAGTAGATTTTGGGGGGCTTGTTTAGGATATAAGAGGATAGTGTGTATGTGTGACACTAAATTATATGAAGGATTGTAGTACAAATGATTGTAATATAAAGGATTTCAATACAAAGCAATAGGGATAAATTGGATATTTTTCAAGATACTCATGCTGAACACAATAATTTCCTAATAATGACTTGGAAATGCACAAACAGTGCTTGCATGTTTCTTCTTCCAATGCAGTTTGATAACACTGGGACATTTCAAGTGATTGCAGTTCCTCGAGATGGAGAGTACGAACCACTAGAGAGACTTCAGCATTGCACGCTTTGCTACGGTAAGACCAAATAGGAGGGTCTATGTGCTGAAAATGAACTCCTTCCAGGTGGGTTGCTGAACCAGGCTTTAGACTGAGATCTCTTTGTGTTGGTAGGTTCTATTTTCAGTTTTCCAATTTTTGCAAATGCCATATGTTGGGATTCCAATATCTAATGTTTAGAGAGTCTCCATAGAAGAGAAAATTGGTTTAGAAAATTACCCAATGGATGGAACCTTTCCTGGGGGCAGTGTGCAGTCTGTACTAAAAGCCTCTAAGATATTGAAACTATTTTCTGCATGAATTTGGATGTAATTGTGGATGTTGGGTACACATGCTGCTTAAATCTGATTCCAACATAGACCCCAATATTATATTCCAGTGGCCACAAAACTATTGGGACAGCATTTGGGAGGCAGAGGCAGGCGGATCTTTGTGAGTTCAGGGCCAGCCTGGTCTACAGAGTGAGTTCCAGGGCAGCTGGGGCTACAGGGAGACCCTGTCTCAAAAAGACCAAAAAGTATTGGGACAATGACAGCCCCTTAATTTAAGTGATATGAAATTGAAGATGTATTAATCAAATATTCAACTGTTGGTATTNCAAGCCATTTAAGGAAGAAGGGCTTATTTCTGTTCACAGTTAATAAGGGTTACAGTTCCTCCAGGTGGGGAAGGCTTCATGGGAAGAGCAGGAGGTGGCCAGTCACACTGCATCTACAGGAAGGGAGTAGAGGGATGACGGGAAGTGGGGCCCAGCCATCAAAAATCAAGGCCAGCTGGGAACAAGTGTCTAAACACCTGAGCCTGTAGGGAGCGTCTCATATTTAAACCACAACAGCAGGATCTGGGTGAGGCCACATTTGCTCAGGAGATTGTAAATGTCTCATTTCATACAAATGTCTGTAAATCTACAATGAAAAGCAAAGGACAGAAGGTCTCAGCATTATGCCTTCAGAACGGAGGATGAGAGGGTTTGATGAAGAGGAAAGAGGTGTCTTGAGTGGACAGGAGCGTAGGGGTATGGCTTAAGCAGGACACTTGCCCTGAATGAGGGTGAGAGGGTGTTATCTGGTTAAATCGGAGTGATGAGAAATAACTTCCAATGGCTTCTTCTGTCAGTTCCCTGTAGAGATGATGGGATTTAAAAGACACTATCACCAGGAACAGCTGGAAGTGCTTCTATATGGAGAACTCCATGGGTTTGGGCATGACCCTGTCAGAGGGTAAAGGACTGAATTTGACATCTTTCAGATTTCTCCTCTTCTAGAATTTGATATCGCCCTTAGAGTAGATATGTTACTTGTTTCTTGTAAAGAGAAATTTTAAGGAGGCAAAAAAACTTTGAAAAGAGAACCCCAAATCTATGAGACCCTGACTTCTATAATCCTTTTGTCAGTACCTTCTGTGATGCTGTGGCTCCTACTTCCAGAAAGTTCAAGTGTGTGTGTTAGAGAAAGTGTCCTTGGACACTTCAGAGTGAACAACTGCTCTTGCAGAGGACCCAAGTGCAGTTCAAAATACCTATGCTGGGCAGCTCACAACCACCTGTATCTCCAGCTCCAGGCCATCAGAGGCCTCTGGCCTCCTCAGACACCTGAACTCACATGCACACATAATTAAAGCAATAAAAATAAATATTAAAAATTAACCAATATGATAAAGAATATCCATCCCATCATTCTAGTTTAGTTTCTGTCATTGTGATAAAACACTGACTGAAAACAACTTGGAAAGTTTATTTGGCTTGCAGCTCACAGCCCATCATTGAGGGAAGCTAAGGCAGGAACCTGGAGGCAGGAGCTGAAGCAGAGACCATAGAGGACCGCTGCTCACTGGCTGCTTCCCCTGGCTGCTCAGCTACCTTTCCTATACAGCCCAGATGCACCTGCCCAAGGATGGCGCTGCCCACAGTGGGCTGGACCCTCCTGCAACAATTAATAATTAAGAAAATGCATCATAGATGTGCCCACAGGCCAATTTGGGGGAAGAAATTCCTTAACTGAGATTCTCTTCATAGGTGACTGGACTTTGCATCAAGTGGACAAAAACTGACCAACACATCCATTCTTGGTTTGATCAGTGTTTTAGTGAAGACCACAGTGCAGCCATTTTCAGGTTTCAGAGCTGCCTCACTTCCTCATACCATTTTTAATTACTTCTTCTGACAAGTTGAATATGGATTACTTTTCCTTATCTTTATCTCTGCACACCGTCTCAATTGGAAATGAAACTTGCAGTCCTTACAGTTCTAGAAGCTTATAAAAATGTTTCAAACTGGGGGGCTGGAGAGATGGCTCAGTGGTTAAGAGCACTGACTGCTCTTGCAGAGGATCTGGGTTCAGTATCCAGCCCCCACCTGGTGGCTAACAGCCATCAGTAGCTCCAGTTCCAGGAATCTGATGCCCTCTTCTAACCTTCTGCTCGACATGGGTGCACTTATACACATGCAGGCAATATATTAATACATGTAAAATAAAAAATAATAAAAATGTTTAGAATTTTAGTAGGTTGAATTTCTAGAAATATGATTTTTTCTAAGGTAGTTTTTAACACGCCCACAATCTTTCCTCTTATGTAGTTGAACCAAAATGAACAGTTATGAAGTACTCATGCATTCCTGTAAAATGTTATAGATTTTTGTTGTTGGAGACCTTCTGTCAATTGTAGATCAATTTTCTCCTCTCTGCCAAATCATTCTAATCAAGAGGGAGAAAATGTAAACTTCTTGGCTCAACTTCTTACCTCTGTTGTAACCCCATTTCTTATTTCTTCAAATAACGATTTCTTAGAAAAAAACAGTCTATGTTTGCTGTCTCTTGTGCCTCTGTCCTAGTTTGTCTTCCATTGCTGTGACAAAACACTCTGACCGACACCAACTTGGGGAGGAAAGGGTTTACTCAGCTTACATCTCCTGGGTCACAGTTCATCACTCAGGGAGCCCAAGGCAAGAACTCAGGGCAGGAACCTGGAGGCAGGAGCTGAAGCACAGGCCGTGGAGGAATGCTGTTCACAGGCTTGCTCCCCACTGGCTTGCTCTCCACTGGCTTGCTCTCCTGGCTCATGCCCAGTCTGCCTTATACCGTACACAACCACCTGCCCAGGGTGGCACCACTCATTGTGGGCTGGGCCCTCCCACACTGCTCGACCATCAAGACAATACTCCACAGATGTGGCCACAGGCCAATCCAATGGAGCCAATTCCCCAATTGAGGCTCCCTCAACCCAGGTGTGTCAAGTTGACACTAAAGCTATCCAGCACAATTGACCCCTTGTCAACTTGACACACAAAACACATCACTATTAAACCACCACCTTTCCAGTTCTTATCCCCAAAGTATGATGTTAACATTAATCACAACCTAAGACAGTACAACCTTAAAAGCCCCACAGTCCTTAAAATGTCCAAA
>VZQC01002938.1:170805-208367 GCA_009823505.1 Rhizomys pruinosus
AAGTAATATAAAATATTAAAATAAAATAAGTATCTGCCTTGCATGGGGCCTCCCAAGTAAATGTCACAAAATTAGTTATTGAATATCAATAATTATTGATTATCAATGAATTACTGAATGAGTGCTGTGCATTGTCCATTTCAATGAGCATTAACACACAAAAGTAAGCAAGAAGCAGAATGAGAGTAAAGGATTATAAGAGAGCTGATGGTGGTAAAGAAAGATGACATCATGAGCTTTGCAGGTAAATGGCTGGAGCTAGAAGATATCATTCTGAGTGAAGTAACACAGTCCCAGAAAAACAAACGATGAATGGTATCCCTCATCTGTGGATGCTAGTGCCAATTACCTAATTGTATGGCAAACTGAGCAACGTCAATGTGATCTGAAAACAACTGTGCTCTTATATTGTGAATCCCTTTAAAATATAATAAATAAAATAAAATTAAATTAAAAATTAAAAAAAGAGAGAGCTGATGGAGGTGCTACAACCAAAAATTTTGAATGAATGTAATGGTGTCAGTCTACTGCCATTTGAAATAGATTTAACTGGAGTTTATTACTGTGAAGGTCCACCTGACATCTAGAAATGATTTAGAGCTATGTTGTAAATGAAAAATTTCTTCAGGGCCCAACTTCAGAAGCTGTAGTATGGTACCTTATCATGTGGTGCATTGTTAAAAGCACGTTAAAATTAGCCTAGCATTTCAGGAATGGAGCTAAGAGATGTCTGGGCTTGTGCGGGGAGGGAATCTGGTCAGGTTACCCGCAGCAATTTCCCCCTTATAAAATAAGAACGCTCTGGGGCTGGAGAGATGGCCTAGCGGTTAAGAGCGCTGACTGCTCTTGCAGAGGACTGGGGTTCGATCCCCAGCACCCACATGGCGGCTGCGAACTGTCTTTAACTCCAGTTCCAGGGGAATCCGACACCCTCTTCTGACCTCTGCGGTATTGCACGACACAAACCTACATGCTGACAGTACATTCAAACACATACAAAAATAAATACAATTAAATTTTTTTTAATTAATTAAAATAAGAATGCTCTGTCTGTTCTATGAGTAGATTTTGGGGGGCTTGTTTAGGATATAAGAGGATAGTGTGTATGTGTGACACTAAATTATATGAAGGATTGTAGTACAAATGATTGTAATATAAAGGATTTCAATACAAAGCAATAGGGATAAATTGGATATTTTTCAAGATACTCATGCTGAACACAATAATTTCCTAATAATGACTTGGAAATGCACAAACAGTGCTTGCATGTTTCTTCTTCCAATGCAGTTTGATAACACTGGGACATTTCAAGTGATTGCAGTTCCTCGAGATGGAGAGTACGAACCACTAGAGAGACTTCAGCATTGCACGCTTTGCTACGGTAAGACCAACTAGGAGGGTCTATGTGCTGAAAACGAACTCCTTCCAGGTGGGTTGCTGAACCAGGCTTTAGACTGAGATCTCTTTGTGTTGGTAGGTTCTATTTTCAGTTTTCCAATTTTTGCAAATGCCATATGTTGGGATTCCAATATCTAATGTTTAGAGAGTCTCCATAGAAGAGAAAATTGGTTTAGAAAATTACCCAATGGATGGAACCTTTCCTGGGGGCAGTGTGCAGTCTGTACTAAAAGCCTCTAAGATATTGAAACTATTTTCTGCATGAATTTGGATGTAATTGTGGATGTTGGGTACACATGCTGCTTAAATCTGATTCCAACATAGACCCCAATATTATATTCCAGTGGCCACAAAACTATTGGGACAGCATTTGGGAGGCAGAGGCAGGCGGATCTTTGTGAGTTCAGGGCCAGCCTGGTCTACAGAGTGAGTTCCAGGGCAGCTGGGGCTACAGGGAGACCCTGTCTCAAAAAGACCAAAAAGTATTGGGACAATGACAGCCCCTTAATTTAAGTGATATGAAATTGAAGATGTATTAATCAAATATTCAACTGTTGGTATTGATCACTGAGTCACTCTCAGTGTTGTGCCAATCCTGACCCACTGAGGCATCTCTGTGTGTGTTTTCAGATAAGTGCTTTCCAAATAGTTGTGCAGAAGAGACTTTCTTACCTGAAAATTCGTACATGGATATAGCATTCCTTGTAGACAATTCCAGAAATGTAGCACATGATGACTTCCAGGCCATGCAAGCCTTGGTGAGCTCAGCAATTGACAACTTCAACATCGCTTCCAATCCTTCAGCCTCTGACTCTGGTGATAGGGTTGCCTTGCTGAGCTATTCACCTTGGGATGCTTCCAGGAGAAAGAAAGCTACAGTAAAGACAGAGTTTGAATTTACAACTTATGATAATCAAGCCATCATGAAAAACCACATTCACACTTCCCTCCAACAGCTAAATGGAGAAGCTACCATCGGTCTTGCCCTCCAGTGGGTCATGGAGAGTCTCTTCCCAGGAACCCCCAACCCAAGAAAACACAAAGTCATCTTTGTGGTTGCAGCTGGAGAAAATCACGAGAGGAAGGAATTTTTGGAGAAGATGGCTTTGAGGGCCAAATGTCAAGGCTATATCATATTTGTGATTTCTCTGGGTTCCACACAGGAGGATGACATGGAGTACTTAGCTAGTTACCCACTTGATCACCACCTGATACGGCTTGGGAGAATACATACACCAGATTTGAATTATATTGTGAAGTTTCTAAAGCCATTTGTATATTCAGTCAGATGTAAGTCATTTGGTTATTTTTCTTTGTTTTAATTAACTAGTATTTGACAGTAGTATCAATAACATAATAGTAACATCTTTATGTGTATAATGAATCCAAATGAATCTGATAATGATTGGGGGCACGGGTAAGACATATCCTGCTTATACTTGGGCCACAAGATGGTAAGTCCTTCCAATGTAGGCTATCTCTCACCAAAATTTGTAGAGTAGAAATCACAGAGTGACTGGAGATCTCTTGAGTTGTGTTTGTTCTGCCCAAAGAAATTCTAACAGCTCTTTGAAAGTGTCTAGTTTGAACATTTAAACCAAAGTTTTATCTGATGCACCTGGCTTATTTTCCAACTTTGGGAGGTGGTGGAGAGCTCTATGAGGTGACACAGTCATGTTCCATAGGGACTCTAATGACCTAAAAGCAGGCTCCAGTGCAGCAGGGTTAGGGTGGAGCCTGAGATCCTGCATACCAGGTTCCTGAGTGATGCTAGTGCCCTGGTTCACAGATCACAGTTTAAGCATCATGGCTCTTGTCCAGTGAGCTGTAATGCATTGTGCATCGAATAGGTGCCAGCCCACAAATTGTCCAGTGAGAAGGTAAGTTCAGAAATTGAAAATAAGCTCCCATAATCATTTAAGGGAATTTGATATTGATTGCTAGAGCATACAAGCTGGGAATCTGTGACTCCATGGACTCTCCCTCATCAGAAACAATGTAAGGCAAAAGTATCAGCCTGCTAAGGTTTAGAGATAATACCTTGTCCTCTACCACAAATGGTGTAAGAAGACACTCCACAAGAGAAATAGTTCTTGGTGTGTATGTGACTTTGCCTCCAGGGGATAGATAGAAGTGTCTGAGTCGCTTTTCTGGCTCTCACGACTTGGGAGTAATACTACCATCAAGCAGGTGGGGGGTAGGGATGCTGTTAAGCATCCTACAATTCACATGATGGACCTCCCCAACCCCAAATCTCCCAGTCCCCAGTGTCAGTGGATTGGGGTTGAGAAGTCCTTTATATTAGTCTGTCTAATACATTAAATGTCTGAAACAATTAACTTACAAAGAGTTAAGAAGTGTCTTTCAAGGGCACATTGCAATGCCCTAAGGACTTCTTCCCATTGGCCCCACTTCCTAAAGAGCCCTTGTATCTCCCAGTAGTGCCACCCATACATACAGTGTTGTCCTTTGTGCACTCAAGATGGATAATAATGTAGCAACTTTATTTTATATATTTTTATTTTGGGTGCACCATGCTGTGCAATTCTTGAGGAAGTCAGAAGAGGTGGTTGGAGCCCCTGAACTGGAGTTACAGATGGTCGTTAGCTGCCATGTGAGTGCTGGGAATTGAATTTAGGTCCTCTGCAAGCAGCCAGTGCTCTTAACCACTGCCCCATCTCTCTGGCCCATGATGTAGCAATTTTAAAAGACAAAAATAACTCAGAGCTGGTCTTGCTGAGCTGGAGAGTAGTTTTATAATTAAGTAAAGATGCCTTACTTTTGACTCCCACCTGAGCAGTATTGCTGAACACTTGGGAATCCCCTGCCTGCCCAGTGCCTCTTCCTTGGTGGGAGTTAAATGCCTGCTGTCCCATCTTCCATTACTTCTGGGAAATTTTTCCCCAGAGTGCTGCCTGGTCCCACCCCATTCTACCCACTTTGCTTTTCCCACATGTCAGATGCAACTCATCAGAGACACCGTCTCATTTTACACAAGTAGAAAAAGAGAAAAAAAAGTTTAGCCTAGATTTAGAGAAATGAGATTATTGTAAAACTATACATCTCTGAGGTATTTTCTTTTTTCATGTTTTTTTATTACTTCTTTATTTTTTCATTTTTTAACAATAAGTAATAATCTATGAGTATAAGCATCCTTCATGTAAAACCCAATTTGCAAGCAGCTATGACCAAACACACACAAACCGCCCAAGGGTCCCACAACATCCAGTGGGGGGACTTGTATGTACAATCAATTTAATCAAATAAGCGCTCCAGTCTACTATTGCTTTTGTTTCACCATTCACCCCAATGCAGCCCTTACATTCTATCATGCCCTTCTTCTGCAGATTGTTCTCTATGCTTAGAAAAGGGGCACAGGTGGTCGAGAAGCAAAACAGTCTACTTTCTCTGGGGCTGTTGTCTTGGACTCTGATCAATTCTGGCTGTTTCCTTTCATGGGCTGACAGTTTGTCCAGGAATAACCTTTCAATCCTACTAATGAAGCACAAGCAATTAGATATATAGGTATTTAAACAGTACTAATTGTTATGGTAGGTTACTTTGGTATAGACACAGATGTTTGGATGGTATGTTAATCCATGAATTATGTTTTTTCTGTAAAATATGACAGGGTCTTATTGTGGCTTATAACATCTCCTAACCACTAGAGGATGTAAGCTTGTGGCATCAGCTGTGGGTTATTCCTCCAAGGAGAGAGCTAATAGCCAATTTTGATTTGGGATATACAGGCATGTGGCTGCCACTGCTGCACAGTATTTCCAGGCAGGTGAGGTGTAGCTGGTGCTGACAGAGGAGTCTTGCTTGACTCAAGGAGACCTATATTTGCTTTATTGGTTTAGTGGCCTTTGATAACACTCTCTGGAATTCCAGAGACCAACTGTACACTTGCAAGTGTGGTCTCAATACATCTTTCCCATATTTACATCAGGTCTTCGACAGCAGGGCCTTATCACCTCTCTTCTTGCAGGTATCCCAGTTTACAGGCAAGAAGCCTTTACCTTTTGGGGGGTTTGGATCCCCTGGCCAACATCTCCTTGGCAGAATAATCCATTGCTGATATCAGAGCTCTCCTGTATTAATATATTTTCTTAAGTGCACAGCTTAAGGAGACTTTAGTATTATAGTTGGATCTGAATAGAGAATAATCCTTTTCACAGTTCTTATGTCTATTAAAGAAGGCATTTTACTGGTTTTATAAGAGATTACCTCTATAACAGTTGGCTCTAATTTACAGTTAGAGAATGACCTCATCATCATCATATTTCTCCTTGTTCTATGGGGGGAGGTAAGAAAGTCTCGTATTAAAACCTTGCAGCACCTAGAAGGTAAGTTTCATTAGGACGCATTATAAATAGTTGTTACAAGTAGGATCCACCGAGGGGTTTGATGTCTGTAGCAATCTGAGGTATTTTCATAGACTCTTGAATCTTCAATCATCAGAGGCCTCTTTTCTTAAACGTTTTCATGAATGAATGGGAAAAAAAGATCAGTGTTCTTCAGCTTAAAGAACTATCTGAGGAAGACCATAAAATTCTTCCTGTGACTTTTTTCCTCATAGGAAATCAGTGTTCATTGGTTCAGAAGCAAAGAAATAACATCATGTAATAAAACATCGTCTTTTCTATGTTTGAGTTAGTAGTTTAAGTTCATGAGGAAAAGCTGTAGACAGTCAGCAGAGATCAGCTTTCAGATGATGTTAGCTTGGACATGCAGAACTCATGTGCCCCTCAATTACAATTAACACTTACATGAACAACTTGAACTCTATTTTCTCCATCCTAGTAATTCTTTGGCTGCTAAAACACTGTGGAGTTCAAGTTGTGAGTGCAATTTGTAGCTGTCAGTTCTGTTTTCACTAGAGCCAAACTCTGTTGAACTGTGTTACTAACATTTATTGCTTTGAGGGGATTCCTGTTGGGACTCTCTTTGCTGAGAAAACCCAATTTCTAGTTTGAAATCAAACTATAAGTTTGTTGTCTCCATAGATGGGTTCAACCAGT
This sequence comes from Rhizomys pruinosus, assembly GCA_009823505.1. Classification (NCBI taxonomy): domain Eukaryota; kingdom Metazoa; phylum Chordata; class Mammalia; order Rodentia; family Spalacidae; genus Rhizomys; species Rhizomys pruinosus. The sequence continues at coordinate 177,225 of VZQC01002938.1, forward strand.
ACCCACCAGCGATGTTGGAGAGCAGCTGCAGGCTCATCAATTTAGAAGGGGAAGATGAACTGATCCAGGATCTCCAGTGAGTTGGAGAGCTGTTATATTTACAAGTGATTGTTAATTGACTGAAGGTTATATAACTGGCCGATGTCAGGTTATTAGGCTATGCAAGCTAACAAGGTCTCAGGGGTAAAGGCACTTCCTGGATCCCATTTTCCACAGCAGCAGTCACATATCAAGCATGCTTTCCAGTCTGATGTTTTTTTATAATATCTGGAGCTTTATTACCACCTTGCCTTTAATGCTGCGGTTTCCTTGAGAGTTTCTGACCAACTTTACTCCAGAGCAGAACTCACAGTTTGTCCTTGACTTCACTGCTCAGATCCTCTCCATCTTAAGATTCCTAGATTCACTGGCCTGTTGTGCACCTTGTGTGAACCTGCCTGGTCAGCTGCCTGGGATTCTGCTCACTCTGCTGAAATCCTACTTAATCTTTCATGGTCCTGGTGGACGCTGTCTCCTCTTTGAAGGTGACATTTATACCCCACCCCCAACCACATCAAAATCCATAGTCCTAACTGGATATGGTGTGACCCACCCGTAATCCCAGCACTCGGGAGGTTGAAGTAAAAGAATTGTGAGTTTAAGGTGTGGGCTACACAGAAAGACCTATTCAAATAAATAAATAAATAAATAAATAAATAACCATCCCTTCTTTGTACATTTTTGTATCTCTGCTAAGGCACTGATGAGACCTTATCCCAATGTCTTGTTTCCCTAAGTCTAGGTGCACCTGACTTATTGTTTCAATCCCAAAGCATTGCATAAAAGATGTAATTGCAGGAGCAAATAATTTTCCTTAATATTGTACCCTAAATAAAAACATAAACACAATTGGTGACTCTTGCCTCTCTAATACTGTGGCGAGTTGCTTGCTTTTAGTTGGTATTTCACTGAGCTTGGGTCACGGACTGCAGCTGATTGGGGCTCATAGCTCTACCCTCCTCTCAGATTACACTGAAGTGAAGGAACTTCTCAGAGCAGATACAACTCTTACACACATCCAGAAGCAACTAGAATCCATGTAGGTACATAGCCCTCTAAAGGCACAGTCCATTTTACTGATAGTTTAGCAGGGAAGTGTCCCAAAGCTAGCCCCTTCGAAAGACTGTACAGCACTAATATCAACCGTATCAGCTTCCCTTCAATAATTCAGTCTTTTACAGGAAAACCAATTCCAACAGGCCTGAAGAGAAAATATTTTGTTACTTAAACATGTACAAACACAAAAGTAGATGTAAATACTATATGCTTATAATTCTTATGCAGCCATTAAATTCAAATTTATACATCAAATCCAAACAAACTCAGTAACACAAAAATTTAACACAAATTTCACATGATGATTTTGTTTCTCCAAAACAAAGTTGCTAAAAACCAGAAACATAAAGTGCTGTACAGTCTGCAGGTGCAGTTGTGTTCAGCTCACTCTCCTTGTACCATGACAACTTGATTTCCCACAAGTGTTCACCTGGACAATGCAAAACCATCATTGTACAGTGTGCTTGATATTATTTGGCTCTTGTGTGCTGCGAACATATTATTTTATGTTACATCTATTTCTGCCCCCCCAGCAGTTATGGTGATACTTCTGGGTACCAAATACAATTACATTAAAATGTCATGACCAAGAATAAACTTGTACTGAATGTGCTTTATATTATCATCTGAATAAAAGCACAAACTTCTCAAATTATCACGTTTTTTTAAATTGTTTTTTGTTTATTCTTTGAAAACTCCATACATGTATACAACACATCTTGATCATATCTACTCCACTCTCTTCTTCCAACTCTCCACAGTTGTTTCAAACACATATCCTTTCCAATCATGGCCTTTAAAAAAAATAACTCACTGACTCTGATTAGTGGTGTTTTTATACAATGGGTCATCCACTGGGGCATAGGTCATCTATCACTGGCCATCCTCCAAAACAGTGACTCTCCCTCCCACAGCAGCTGTCAGATGCTAAAGCCTCCTCAGCTATGGGTGGGCCCTTGATAGCCCCTCCATGCTTCACAGAGAATTCTTTTTTTTTTAATTAAATTTGTATGAATTTCATATACTATACTTTGATCATATTTAGATCCCCCCCTGTCTTACCGATCTTATACCGCCCCCTGCTGGATTTCATGTACTCCGTCATATATGTTAAGGTCTATTGAGCCAGGTTTGTGTACCTAAATATCCTTTGCTGTGTGTCCATTCACTGGAGCCTGTTTAACCTATCTAGTCTCACACCTGTAAAACCAGCTCTCCCTCTCCCAGTAGTTACCTGTTAACAGTAGTTCCTCAGGTAGGGTTGGGGTTTCTTGCTACTTCCCCACATCTATGCTGGGGTTTTGTCTGGCTTGAACTTGTCTGTTTTGTGCATGCTATTACTATTGCTGTAAGTTCATGTGAGAAACTTTACGGCTGTCTGGAAAACTCTGTTCCTTTGTGGTCGTCGACCACCTCTGGCTCTTACGATCTTTCTTCCTCCTCTTCCACAATGGTCCCTGAGCCTTGGGTGGCAGAGTTTTGATACAGGTGTTCTATTCAGAGCTAAGTTCTCTACAGTTCTCTTATTCTCTGTACTTGGGCCACTTGTGTCTTTCTAGGATAATCATCATCTGTTGCATGAAGAAGCTTTGCTGGTGAGAGTTGAGCTGCATTATTAATACCCTTTCCTTCCCCTAGTCCACTATGTTCCCCGAGCCTTGGCTATACAGACTGCATTGTAGTTGTGTCACTTAGGCCTGGACATGTCACAGATCCTTATTCTCTGCATTTGACCAGTTATGGAACTTTGTAATAGTCTCCATCTGTCACAGAAAGAAACTTCTTTGATGAATGGTGATAGGTACACTTGTCTGTATATATAAGGATACATATTTAGAATACCTTTGAAATCTGTTCAGGTAATCCCCCCAGCATTGCTTTTTGTAGTCAGGATTGCTTTGGACATTCAGGAACTTTTGTGATTCCATATTAATTTTAGAATTTTTTATTTCTTTGGAGAATATCACAAGAATATATTTTGATTGGGATTGCATTGAACTTACAAATTGCTTTTGGTAGGATGGTTAATTCACAAAATTAATTCTACCAATCCATGAGCACAGGGTTCTTTCCACCACCTTGTGTCTTCCTTAATCTTCTTCTTCAGAGGTTTAAAATTTTCATTGTACAGGTCTTTAATGTCTTTGGTTAGGTTTATTTCTAGATGTTTTATTTTTAAGGCTATTCTGAATGGGAGTGTTTCCATGAACTCTTTCTCTGATTGTTTGTGTGTGTGTGTGTGTGTGTGTGTGTGTGTGTACAGAAAGGCTAGTGACTTTCTTTAAATTGGTTTTGTATTCTGGCACTTTGTGCTAAATGTTGGATCATTTCTAGAAGTTTTCTGATAGCATTTTTGGGAGTTCTTATATAAAATATATCCATGCAAATGGGAATAATTTGATCTCTTTTCAAATTAGTACCCATTTAATTTCTTTCTCTTGTCTTACTGCTCTAGATAGGGCTCAGGCACTGTATTGAGAAAGTGTGAGAATAGTGGACAGTCTTGTCTTGTCCTGATTTCAAGGAAATGCTTCAAATTTTTCCTGATATTGGCTGTGGGTTTGTTGTCTATAGCCTTAATAACTTTGGAGTTCCCTTCAGACCAATTCCCTCAAGGACTTTTATCATGAAAGCATGTTAGATTTTGTCAAAGGCCTTTTCTGGGTCTATTGAGATGATCATGTGATTTTAAAAGTCCATTTATATGATTTATTATGTTTATTGACTAATGCATATTGAACCATCCCCACATCTCTGGAATAAAGCCAACTTGATCATGGTGGATGATCTTTTTGGTAGGTGTCTGAATGTGATTTATGAGTATTTTGTTGAGAATTTTTGCATCTATGTTCATTAGGGATATGGGACTATTCTTTTTTTGTTGTGTCTTTATCTGGATTTGGTATTAGCATAATACTGGCTTCATAGCTGGAGTTTGGGAGTTCTCCCTCTTCTATCTTTTTGAATAATTTAAGCAGTTTTGGTTGTAGATCTTTGATAGTCTGACAAAATTCTGCTATGAATCCATCCGGATCTGAGCTTTTTGTGGCCAGAAGGCTTTGTATTACTGTTCCAATGACCTTATTTGTTATGGGTCTGTTTAAGTTAGTCATCTCTTCTTGGTTTAACTTGGGTGGTTCCATTGGATTTAGAAATTCATCTAATTCTTCTAAATTTTCTAATTTAATAGTATAGGTTCTTAAAGCATTCCCTTATAATGTTCTGGATGTTTTTGGTGCCTATTGTTTTGTTTTTCCTTTTGTCTCTGATTTTGTTGATTTGAATTTCCTCTTTTTTTTTTTTTTTTCCTTTTGGTTAGCTGGGCTAAGGGTCTGTCAATCTTGTTTATCTTTTCAAAGAACCAGCACTTAGAATTATTGATTCTTTGTATTGTTTTCTTTGTTTCTATTTCATTGATTTTTGTATTGTTTTCTTTGTTTCTATTTCATTGATTTTTCTCTAATTAAAAAGAATCATCTTGTTTGCTGGGTTTGTGTTTGGTTTGTTCTTGCTTTTCCAGATTCTTGAGTTGTACTATTATGTAATTTATTTGTACTCTTTCTGATTTTAATAATAGGTTCTTAGAGTGATAAATGTCCCTTGTAAGACTACTTTTAATGTGTCCCAGAGGTTTTATTGTATTGTGTTGCGTCATCATTTTAATTTATGTCTAGGAATATTTTTATTTCATTCTTGATTTTTTCTGTGATTCATTCATCATTCAAAAGTATATTTTTTAATCTCTATGAGTTCATGTAGTTACTATAACTTTTTTGCTACTGATTTTAAGCTTTATTGTACTGTATACATGGAATTATTTCAAATTTTTTATTTGTTGATTTTTTTGTGTGTGTGTGTGCCTTGTTATGTGGTCTGTTTTAGAGAAACTTCCATGGGCTGCCCAGTAGAATGTTCATTCTTTGGTGCTTAGGTGGAATATTCTGTAGATGTCTGTTAGGTCCATTTAAAGTATGACATGAAAAAAAAAAAAAAAAGAAAACTGAGTAGAAACACTGAACATTGTAGAAATGCATTTTGCTCAGTAATACTTGAGTTGTTGTAATATTCGACTATCCATTTGGTTGTTACAGAAAATCCTTAACTGTAATTGATGGTTGTTGCCGTAATGGTATACTGCCTGTATTTCTGCCTCTGGTAATGGGCTTTATGTGCTAGATTTCAATATCCATGAGCCTGGGCAAGTGCACAGTCTTTTTAAAAAGAAACATGGTTTACTTGCACAAAACTGATCAGATTTGAGAGACCGTTAATGCCCTTGAAGTGGTTTTTTTGGGTGTGAAACAAATGGTGAGAATTTGAATTGTTCCCTTATTATAGTATTGTAATTAAGTCTACTTAATCTATCAAATCATGTTCATGCCCTGATTGTATGTACTTGTGTCTATCAATAAACATTGTGAAAAAAATAAATACACAAAATTAAAAATTAAGAAAAAATAAAATAAAGTATGACATGATTTAGATCAGATGTTTCTTTGTTTATTCTTTGTCCAGATGACCTGTGTATTAAAAAAAGTGGAGTATTGAAGTCACTATTACTGGGTTGTGATTAATTTGTATTTTGAAGTCCAATAGTATTTTTTTATTTATGTTTTTATTTATCTGTACGAATGTACTGTCTGCATGTAGGTCTATGCACCCGAGTCGTGCAATGCCGTGGAAGTCAGAGAAGGGTGTCAGATTCCCCCTGGAACTGGAGTTCTCCTGGAATTGGAGTTGCAGATGGTTCTCAGCCACCATGTGGGTGCTGGGGATCAAACCCGGGTCCTCTGCAAGAGCAGTCGGTGTTCTTAACCTCTAGGCCATCTCTCCAGCCCCCAATAGTATTTTTTTTAATGAAATTGGGTTCACCAGAGTTTGGTACATATAGAATCATGATTTAATGTCTTTTTAGTCAATTGTTCCTTTGATCAGAATGATGCAACTATTAATTTTAGTTTGAGGTTCATTTTGTCAGATATTAGAATGTCAATGCCTGCTTGTTTCTTAGTGCCATTTGCTTAGAATAATTTTTTTCTATCCTTTCACTGTAAGGTGGTGGGCTATTCTTGAAGGTAAGATGAGTTTCTTATAAACAAGAAAAGATGGATTTTCTTTCTTTTTTTGAGTTTTAAAGAGTTTAGTTTACTTATGACGTCGATCCTGACACTAAACTCGGGAGGAGTGTGGGCATGAGGTGTGGGTTACAGGGCTCCACCATCCAGTCAGAGTTTAACACTACAGTTAAAGTTACCAATCAAAGGAAAGCATGTGAAGCAAGCAAATGAGTCATTCCTAGAATAACTCAGGGAAAATGGCTTAATGGTATCTGAGAAGACTATCTGTGAGTTTTTATAATTCTCTATCTCAATGATCCTCTATCTCATTTACCCCTCTTGTTGTGAGCTCTTCAAATCCTTGAAGGAGGTCTATAAGGGTTGACCATAGTTGGTGTTTCCAAGATGGACTGATCTCTACTAAGGAGGGGGTATATTGGGTCCTTAGCACCATGATTTTAATGGAATTTACCTAGTGGTTAATAAATCTGACAAGTGAGTTAAGGATGCATGGGCCACAAGTCAGAGCAACCAGAAGGATAAGTTTACGGGCAGATCCAGGAAGTCTTCAGCTCTCAGCTGAGAAAGAAACTGGCTCTTTGGAGGATCTTGACCCTAAACTGCCTAGCCAATTTTTAGCTCCTATTTTTATCACATTACCCTCTGAGGAGATCACCCCAATTGCCAAAAGTGAATCTGACTTCTTCCATGCTGAAAAGGGGGTGGCACCTGGGTACCCCCTGCTCAGTGGGTCTATCTAAAAGACCCCCCAAAATATAACTATAGAGAGAACAAAATCCTCGACTGGTGCCTGTGAAGAAGTGAAGGCAAGAGTAGTTAGGTACATTCTCTAAGCAGGGAACCAGGAGAAGTGGGTGAATTAAACGTCCAACATAAAAGTCCATTAGACTTTCTCAATGAGGGGTTCTGACGCATCCATTATTGGGCTTCTTCTTTTGTTCATTTGGCCATGGTGTCTGGACTCAGAATCTGCTTTCCAGGCATTTTGATGGTCACGGTGCTAGTTTCCTCTTAGGTAGTTGCTAAATAGAAAGAGGAAATTTTATTATTTGTCAACAGATCTCATATGACTTTAAGTCTAATGTTTGGAACCACAATCTTTCGTTTAAAGGAAATATAATGATTACTTAGCTTTTGGTTATACTTTCTTTTTTGGGCGTTAAAGTCCATACAGTTAGCCCAGATTAACCAAGCTTTGTTTTCTCAAGGTCAACTGAGGATCTGATCCTCAGGGCCACGTGGATTTGGGGGGGATCCTCTGGCTCATTTTGGCTTTTCATTTACCAGTTCCATCCACAGGAGGACAAGTCAGGTCTTGCAGGACCAGGCTTCCCTTTTTGAAGCATGAAGTGACCTTCCTCTTTATAGACTGGACACTGGCTAGAGTCCCTCCCTGCACAGGAGGACTGGTGACTCACAATTGTAGGACATTTCAAGAGATGCCCCTCTCCCCCCATGCATAGTCCCCTGGGACTTAGTTAACTTCAGAGGGCAAGGAACAAAGTTGTTCCTTAAGTCTCTCAGCCGAATTGGTATGGGCATTAAGAAAGGCTAAGTTATATCAGCCTGATACTTTTAAATAATATTTTTATAATATTTTTATAATATTTTAGATAAGGCTTGGACAAAAGCCCATGAGAGAGAATTAAACAATCTCAGGCTTATCTTAAATGTAAACTGTTTACTACAATTTATTACAAACAGGAACAGTCTCTTTCTTTCCCAGACCCCCCCCATCCTGATTTGTAGTTCTCTCAGAAAGGTAGGAGTTGTATCACATACTGGATGACAGGAAATCAGTGATAAGGATTATCAAGTCCATCCCAACTATTTTCTGGATTGCATGCAGCTGGTTCAGGAAGGTAAAACTTAGCTTTTTGAGCCAAATTATCTTGTTAGGTCAAAGGAAATATCAAAAGTAACACTTGTGAGAAACAAACATAAAGTACATCTTTCACTAGCGATAGGTAACCCACTATTTGTCTGTGTCCATTTAATCCAAATCTGTAACAGGAAGTCCAGTGCAAGCCAGAAGTGGACTGAAAATTAACAACTGTGTATATTTACAATCCTATTCAGGCCATTAGTAAACTAGCTTAAGTTTTTATATTAATTTAATTTAATACAGGTATCTTATCCTTTTACTATACCTTGAAGTGCCATCTGATGTATATATAAAGCTTGGACAAGGGGTAGGCGTGGTGGTGCATGCCTTTAATCCCAGCATGCAGGAGGCAGAGGCAGGTGGATCTCTGTGAGTTCAAGGCTAGCCTGTTCTGCATAGCGAGCTCCAGGCCAGCTGGCAATAAAGGGCAAAATGTGTATCTAGTAAAGGTTTATTTAAGAGTGTTCAGTTTTTGCCCAAGCTTTATTTCTTTATTTATTTTTTGGTCTTTTTGAGACAGGGTCTCCCTATATCCCCAGCTGGCCTGGGACTCTGTAGACCAGGCTGGCCTTGATCTCACAGAGATCTGCCTGCCTCTGCCTCCTGAGTGCTAGGATTAAAGGTCTGCACCACCACGCCCAGCTTGAAGATGGTTCTTATCCACCATGTGGGTTTTGGGAATTGAACCCTTGTCCTCTTCGAGAGCAGCCGGTTCTCGTAACCACTGAGCCATCTCTCCAGCCCACATTTTGCTTCTTAAGCTACTTGACTGAACCTTAGAAAATTAAGCTTTTTCCTTCCATAACAAACCCTTCAGCCTTCAGCATAGACTTTCTCATCATCTTTATATAAATCCTTACTAAAAATATCTCTATCTCTTTAGAAATCCTTTAGGATATCTAACATTTTTTACCTTCTCATTTCCTTTCTTAATACTGAGACATAACAATATTCATAAACATATTGACTCTGCATATTTACTAAGTAATTAATATTTATTTCCCATGTAATGAGATGGGACAGTTATCTCAAATATACTAGTATAAACTGTGAGATGTCCTAGCAAGCCTGGGAGCGGGTTTTGAATGGCCAATTGTCTTTGAATGTTTAGAGGTGTTTTACATAGGCCTGGCAAATGTCCCCACATGTATAACACAAATATAAATAACACAAATATAATAAGAATGTAACACAAATATAGAAATAAGTTGCATCTTAGAACAAAACTAATCATTCCTTAAAATGAATTAATATTCTTAAGGATCAAGGACCATAGTGTAATTTAACAGTTTTAGCTTACACGATAACTTACTTATAAATCAACTTGATATCAAGTAAGTCATTAGCATTGGACATAAGCCTATACATATAAACAGTCCCATAAAATAAATACTGTGATTAGACACAATGTCATGGCAAACTTGTTTCAAACCCAAAACTTTAACACCTTGATGAAAACTCTTAATCGGAGTAAAATATGACTCTAAGTTTATAACAGTCAAAATAATAAGATTTAAACTTGCAGTTGATACAGTAGTGTGGTTCTGTAGCTGTGGGGGGTAAGTTTTCCCATTTTTAATTTAAGATGAATTGGATTCTTTGGTCAGTTATTTGTTTCTGATACAGAAATTGAAATTGACAGTAATGATCTTTATATTTTAAAACCATCTGGGTAAGGTTATTGTAAGCACGTGCTCTAATCCAGCTGCTGCTCATGAAGCAGCCCAGTTCTCACAGCTACTGACAGGCATGCACCTACTGTGAGTCCCCAGTCACCAGACGTAGGGGCACTGCCACACAGATCCTGCTCCCCACCGTTTTCTCCTGTCTAGGAACCAGAGCCTTCCCTACTCTCAAAAGAATAAGAGGCTCCTTCCTCTGCCATAGGGTGGGGGTAAACTGGGAGGAGGATTCAGAGACTGCCATGTTCTCTGTCTCTGGTACTGGGACCTGAGCTTATCCCCCCCACCCATGCTGTTGTCTATCTGCCTTTGGTATTAATAACTTTTCTAGTAATCTTATTCCCAAGTAATCTTAGTGTCCTCTTTGCCCCCTTTCATCTAAAAACCTAGCATCTTACAAAGGAGAATACCCAAATAACCCCTAAAAATGTTGGTACTTTAGATCCTTTATATTTTATAACTATATTACAGAATTTTTTAAAAGCCAAGAGTATTTCATATATAATATATATATATACATATATATAAAATACACACATGAGATTTTTATTCTTAGTGTTTGTGCTGAACAGAGCCATATACACTGCTACTAAGCATAAAGCCTTTCACTTGAATAAAGCATCCTCAGAGATGTTTACATTTCAATATAGCAAATATCCCTAACTGGGTTTCAAACTCAAAAAGATAGAGAACAGAATTATACATCCCATTCACACTCAAAGCCAACCATAACCAAAGATCATGGCATGATCAAAACAAGCTAATAATTGAAAGTTTTATTTACAGACAATTCCTTTAAATGACAGAGTAAAGAATAAGATGACAAGAAGTATTTAGTCTTAATAAGGTGATAGAGATTAATCTATTATTAAAGACCATTTAAAGATTAAAAATACCAAAAGCATGAAGTACAAAAAGTTTTCATGCAGTTAACAGTTATAGTTGTCTGCAGTTAACTCTGTCTCACAGTAGCATATAGGAGCCTAGAAAGTTTCAGAGATTAAAACACAAGTACACAGCACACAGCTAGCCAGACCAGCAGGACAGCGGTTCAGGCCCAGGAAGGTACTTTTGCTTCCTATGAGGAGGAAGTTAAGGGGACAACACTGTAGAAGTCCAAAGCCCAATGGCAGTCCCAGGCTGCCCTCTCCCACCCCCTGGAGGCAAGAGACAGGACTGGCCCCTGCCATCCTGGAGATCAGCTTCTATAATGCACCCCAGAAGCCATGCAGGTAGCCTGACTGACCCAGGTGCCAGACCTGGAATGGGTCTCTAGCAGACACTGCACAGCTACTATGAGGGCACTCCTAGGAGCTCAGGAATTCCCCAAGCTCCTAAGACCTCTACCCAAGCCCGACCAAGATTCCTGACTGAATACTGATGAACATTTTACTAGTTAGCAAAAGGCAGTTTATTTTCTGGTCCTTTGAGACAGGGTCTCCTTGAAGCAGCTGGATGGAAACTCTCCAAAAGGACCAGAGGGGCTTATCTTGGGCTCACAGAGAGCTGCCTGCCTCTGCCTCAAGGGCTGGGATTAAAGGTGTGGTGGGATTAAAGTTGTACTGGGATTAAAGGTATGGACCACCATGCTGGCCCAAGAGGCAGTTTAAGTTTAGCAGAAAATGCCCAACCTCCAACCAAACAGAGTAGGGCCTCATCCAGCCCCCTGAATGGGACTTTAACCAGTTTAGAACTCTATTCCAGAAATGGGCCTGTCCGGACGAGTGTACACTCAGAGTGACTGGAGCTGGAGAACGTCTCCCATAGAACTTCTAGTCACGCACAGCTAATGAGAGTTTCCACTGATTACCCCCCTTGGTGTCAATCTTAGTGGGACCTCCAAATGTTGTAAAGTTGCAGCAGAGAGACCACTCACTTAAGCATGTGGAGTTTTAAAGGAGGGATTAATTAATTAATTAATTAATTATCCATTCACCTATCCTCTGTCTTTTGACTGGGGAGTTGAGGCCATTGATATTTAAAGTTTTTATTGAAAAGTGTTTTATTGGTTACTTTTACTTTATTTTCTGTTTGTGATCTTAGTCCTATTTGGTGTTTCTGTAATTATACTTTCATTTGTTTTCTTTTTGCAACTTCTTGGCTGTGGTCATTTGTTTCTTTGAGTAGTCTCTGTAATTCTGGTTTGGTGGAATTGGTGAATTCCTTCAGCCTATTTGTATAATGGAATATTTTTCTTTCTCCTTCAGCTATTATTGACAGTATTGCTGGGTGTTTTGGGTTGGCGTTTATGACAATTCAGAACTTGGAATACTTTGTTCCAGACTCTTCTGGCTTTTATAGCTTGCATAGCTGTAATTGTGATAATTTTTCCCTTATACATAACTTGTTTTTCTCTTGCAGCTTGCAGTAGTCTATCTTTTAAAAATATTTTATTTATCATTATTATTATTATTATTGTTATTTTTATTTTGGTCTTTTTGAGACAGGATCTCCTTTTAGTCCCAGCTGACCTGGGCTGGAACTTGCTATGTAGACCAGGCTGGCCCTGAACTCACAGATATCCACCTGCCTCTGCCTCCTGAGTGCTGGAATTAAAGGCATGTGCCACCATGCCTGGGTATTATTATTATTATTATTATTATTATTATTATTTTATGTATATGAGTACATTGCTTCCATGTATAAGTGCACCTGTGCCATGTGATGCCCTCAGAGGTCAGAAGAGGGTGTTGGATCACTTGGAACTGGAGTTACAGATTGTTGTTATCTGTCACGTGGGTGCTGATAACTGAACCTGGGCCCTTTACAAGAGCAGCCAGTGCTCTTAACTACTGAGCCATCTCTCCATATCTTTTTTTGTGTATGTTAAGTGTTTTGACTACGATATGCTGTGGGTAGTTTCTGTTCTGGTCCTGTCTAATTGGCGTTCTGCTTTTTGTACCTGTATGTGCAGGTCTTTCCTTAATTTGGGGAAGTCTTCTACAATCCTGTTGAAGATCTGGTCAATGCCATTGACCTGAGATTCTTCTCCTTCCTTTATGCCTATGAAGCATAAATTTAGTCTTTTCATGGTTCCCCCACATTTCCTGCATATTCCATTCCCATGTTTAAATTTTTTTTCATATTCTTTGCCCGAGTGGTCCAGTTCTTCAACTTTGTCATCCAGTTTTGATATTCTGTTTTCCATTTCATTGTGAGGCTTTCTCCTGTCATTTCAAATTAGCTTATTGAGGTTTACCTCAAGTTTTCTTCAGTATTTCTATCTCTTTCATGAATTCGCTTTTCAAGTCCTGAATTGTTTTTGAGTTGAGTTGTTTCTTCTTTAAAATCCTTGAATTCTTTTATCATGTTTATGATTGTTCGTTTGAGTTCCTCTGGGTAGCTCTTATTGTAGACCATTTCTTTTTTTAAATTTTTTATTTCTTTATGTGTATGAATGTACAGTCTGCATGCAGGTTTGCGCACCCGTGTCGTGTAATGCCGCAGAGGTCAGAAGAGGGTGTTGGATTACCCTGGAACTGGAGTTCTCCTGGATTGGAGTTTCAGATGGTTCTCGGCCACCATGTGGGTGCTAGGGATCGAGCCCGGGTCCTCTGTAAGAGCGGTTGGCGCTCTTAACCGCTAGGCCATCTCTCCAGACCCTGTAGACCATTTTTATAGGTCTGGTGGGTTAGGGTTAGGTCAGGTTGGTTTTTCATATTATTTATGTTCTTGCATTGTGACCTGGGCATATGGACTTCTGTTGTTTGTATGTCTGATATGAACATCTAGTTTGCCCTTGTGTTGAAGTTTGTTTCTATTTTTATTGTTGACAGAGCTTGGTAGCTTTCTCATCCGGTTTGAATAGTTAGTTGGTCTGGGCTTCAGGCTCCCACTTTTGATTTTTCTTATGGGAGGGACAGAATGGTTCCAGGCAGGCTAGCTGTGAGTTCTCCAGCAGCACGAATGAGCCTAGTCCCAATGAGCAGGAAGCTGGTGACCAAGTGGATGGGTTCTGACTAGCTAGGCAGGGTAGATGTGAGTATCAGAGCAGCACAGATGGTACTGGTTCCAAAGTAGAGTGATGGTGACTGAGTTGGTTGTCCACAGAGACTTCTTAAACCATCCATATAAACACTGATACAAATAGGAATCTTTTCTACAACCTTAACCTCCCTCAGGCCAGTGCTTTGTAAGTTGAATGAATATTTTCTATGGTAAGTGTTATAAGTCTGAGATATAATAAGGTTTGTTCTAGTAACTGATGATTGAGTACCTTGCCATATATTGACAATTCTATGCCATTAAAACCCGGCTAATTCCAAGGTAATTCTTCATAGGCTATCTGGAAACACGAGAAAAGGAAAGATAAATGGAGACAAATTATTTGTTTGGAATTAATTTAGAATTTTTACCACTCTTTTTCTTTTTGTATGCACCTGTGTGTATGTGTGTGTGTATGTGTGTATGTGTGTGAGTGTGTGTGTGTGTGTGTGTGTGTGTGTGTGCCAGTGGGAAACAAGGTCTCCCACTACCCTACAGTTGTCAAAATAAGTTATGCTGGCTGGCTGGATATCCACCTGTGTCTTCCTCCCAAGTTCTTGGAGCCCAGCTTTTTTATATGGGTTTCAGAGCATCAAATTCAGGTGCTTGTGCTTCCAAAGCAAGTGCTTTGAACTATTACCCTAGTTCCTTTTCTTTTAATAAGAACTTTAAGACCTATAGGTTGCTATATTTTATTTAACCTTCCCAGGCTATATGGAGTCACCTAAATTTTTCCTTGTCTTCATCTAGGTTGACTGCTGAGCTAAACGGAGCTTCTACAAGCAAGAACAGCCTTGTTGACCAGGAACTGAGTGTGGAGGAAGGCTCGTCTTTTGTGTCGGATGACTATGGAGGTGACTATTTGGCTTACATTCCAAGCCAAATATTAGAGCCACATAAATTAGTGATTCACTATGAAAAAGATCAAGGATCTGCAGTAATGGCAAGTCCCACTTCTGGTAAGAACATGAAAAATAATAGAACATTTTAAGTAGCCTGAATCCAAGCCGTTTAATACTAGTAAGACAATCAAATAAATTAAGATGGGTATGTACAGCAACCTTGTGTTTCAATTCAGGATGGTGGGTTCAGCTGCTTTTATTGCAATGGGAGCAGCAGACGATAGGGATCACTGGGAAGGGGAGTTGTCACTAACATAGGCTCTGAAATGTCCCTGACATTCTTAAACATATTTAAGGTAGCTTTAGACTATGTAGGTTAGAAGGCTGGTTAATATAGGAGGAGTTGGCAGAGAGAATATTAAAGCAAGTGACAGATTAAAATGACCTGTAAAACTTGGCCTGACCCCTGCTCCTGAACTTATGATTACATGAGAAATTTTAAGTTTAATTTTTGATGGACCCAGAAATGACAGAGCATAAAACTTCCCATGGCTTATTTTAATGTTGGGATTTAATAGTTTAAAACAAATCTGACATGTAAGGTACCATTTTTATTAAAAAATGTGAAATTCCAGCTGGGCGTGGTGGCGCACGCCTTTAATCCTAGCACTTGGGAGGCAGAGACAGGTGGATCTTTGTGAGTTCAAGGCCAGTCTGGTCTACAGAGTGAGTTCCAGGACAGCTGGGGCTACAGGGAGACCCTGTCTCAAAAAGACCAAAAAAAAAAAAAAAACTAGATGGGAAATTTATCCAAAAATGTTAGCACATCAAATCCAGCAGTAGATGAAAAGGGTAACATGGATTTGCCCCAGGAATGCAGGATTCGCCAAACATTCCTAAAACTGTATAACAAAGCATTTCCCTTATTAATAACACCACCTGTGGTGATTGGCTGTTTGTTGCACTTTATTTTTCAGTACTGAATTTTACACATCAATCCAGGTTCATTGGTTCATTTGTTGTTGTGAGGATTAAATAAAATGTCAAACATGTTCACTGTTAGTGAAAGACTGACGAGAAATAGGGATGAGTGCATCTTTGCCAGTTAGAAAGCTGCTTCTCATTTGATTATGCCTTCCAGAGAGGAAAGGGATGTTTTCCATCTATTTCCCATCTTTCTGAGATGATGTTTCTCATCATCTCCTCAGTTGCCTTCATTCTCACAATCATGGAAAGATTTCCTAATCCCATAGGTTTAGAGAAATGCTACTGAAAATGTTGGTCTGCAGCAAAATAGCTTGAGTCAGAATATGCACCGAGGGGACTGGGGAGATGACTTAGAGAGTAACATGCTTGTTTGCTCTGAAATCATGAGGATCTGAGTTCAGATCTCCAGTACCCGTGTCAAAGCTGTACGTTGCCGCACACATATAAAACCTTAGCACTGGAAGGTCAGGGGGGTAGGAGAGGCAGGTGGATCACAAGGGCTCGCTGGCAAAACTGAGCTTCACATTCAATGAGAGACCCTGTGTCAAAAAAGACAAGGCAGAGTGATAAAGGAGGATACCAGTGTTGACTTCTGGCCTCCATATGTGCTCTCATATGAGTAAGTGCATAAGCACACACATGTATGTACATGAATGTACATGCATGTACATGCAAATACCACAGATATGCATATAGCACACATGCACATACATACACACATAGAATGCAAATTGAAGTGTTGTTTTCTTCACTGAGAAAGTCTTGCTAAAATTAAGAAATTACTGTTAGCTGAAGAGGTGGTGCTTAATAAGATTGTTGCCCAGGTAAATAAGATTGTTGATGCAGGTTCCTTTGGTTAAGGGTTGATAAACTGCAGACTCTCACTTTGTAGATCCAATTATTTTTTTATTCAATGGTCCCCAATCAAACCCAATGCCCCCCATGCCCAAACTCCCCATTAGAACTCATGCATTACAACATCCAAGCTAAGCCCTATCCAGTCAAACTCCCAAGCCCATACATCCTCAGCAGATAGATCCTCTGGAGTCTACTGAGCATATCTAGGAATCCTAGGTAAGGCATATTTTTCCTCACCCAACAATACTCGGTGTCTTTGTAGTGGGCCACGCCCCCACCCATTTCTCTTGCCTCCTTTGAGACCTTGTCCCATTTGGCATAGATAGGTCCCCTTCTTGATGCCAACATTGCCACAAGTTCACATGTGAAAGTTAACAGTCTACCGTAAGCCACTGCTTCTGTTGTTCATGCACCAGCCCTGGCTCTTGCAATCTTTCCACTCCCTCTTCTGTAATGATCCCTAAGCTGTGGGTGGGTGAAGTTTAATATAGGGGCCTCATCCATGGATACCTCTGGAGGCTCCCTTGCTTTGAAACTTGACTCATCGTGGCCTTCTGTTTGGATCAGTCTATTGTGTAAGGTAGTTTTACTGGTGAGATTTGAGGGGTGCACTTGTTTTCTCTCTGCCCCTCATTCTGCATGAGGTTCAACTGTAGATGTGTCTCCTAGAAATGGGGATTCTTCAGATGTATCTGTTCTGTGTCTGACTGGTTGTGGGATTCTGCAGTGGCCTCCATTTGTTGCAAAGAGTAGCTTTTTTGATGAGTGGCACATGATATGCTTGTCTGTACATATAACATTCCATAGTTAGTATATGGTAAGAAATTTCATTTGTCTAGAGATGTGACCCTGATAGGGTTTTCTCTAGGCCCCATGTCCTCTCCAGCCCTGTGCATTTGGCTGACTTTACAGTGGCTCTCATGGGTTCACTCCCATTGAGAGGGTTCCAAGTCCAGTTAGATAGCTGTTGACCATCCCCCAGACAGCAGTGCTTCTACTGCACCAATAGAGGTAGTTTGCTGGGCAGCTCATCATGGTTGTTGGGCTTTGGGGCTGGGTTGTATCATTAATTGATTTTCTCCCTTAGCAGTGTGCACAGTGTCTAGCATTATGAGTGCTTAACTTCAGGTAGAAGGCTTCCAGGTCGGTTCCCGATCCATTAATCTAAGTCCTATCCCTGAAGCATGTCCTGTTCTGAACAGTAGGGTCTTATTTTCTATTTCTAGTAGAAAATCAAGAGCTTTGGAGGTATCCTGAGTTGTTTGGGGAGTCACATGGATCATTCTCACCAACTATTCAAAGGGAGGTATCCTCTGTCTTATACTGTGTTCCCTGCCACACAGCTCCCAGGTTGCACCAAAGGAAAAGAAAGAACCTGAAAGAGGGGGACAGTAAGGAACAGATGTTACTAGTGGGGTGAAGGTGGAGGTGTTGGGTTGGGAAGGGAAGAGGGGGAGATAAACAGTTTATCCAATTCTTACTGTATGTCATAGCTTACATAGCACTAAGATTCTAAAGTCGTATTTACTTATTCTTGCTCTCATCAAGTTGCTTTATAGTGCATTTCACTTACATGCAGATGCAAGTATTTGGGTTTATATCATTAGTGAATATGACTATGATATCAATACTTTCTCTTGTCCTCAGTACATGTAATTAAATATTTAAGTAGATGCAAATTTGCATTCCAAGTTTTGTAGCCGCATGGAAGCACTAAAATAGCGGTGTGTTTTTCATCTTGCATTAAGATGGCTAGAGTCAAATCAGTCCTTCTTTTAAAAAAAAAAATCAGTCCTTCTATAATAACCTGAGGTCCGGTAGCAAGCAGGTTTCTTATCTGAAAACACAAGTCAAGTGGAGATACCCCTCTGTACACAAATTCTCCAATTTGGAGAATGCATCTGGGGACAAATACTGTGATTGATTGGTGATGTCTGCCACAGTGTGGGAGCAATACAAAGTGCACTTATATCCATTGCCAAGGGCTTCAAGTCAATCCTTTCACCAATAGTGACTTGGGTCATTCTGTTGCAGAACATGAAAAACATGGCAGAATAGAACCAAGTCTTCCTGACAGGCCTGGAGACATCTCTCTTCAAGACTATTACTTGGATGTGGCTTTCCTCATAGACACTTCCCAAAGAGTAGGGAATGATGAGTTTAAGCAAGTGAAGGCTTTCATAACTTCAGTGCTTGATTACTTTCATATCGCCCCACATCCACTGACCTCTGTCTTGGGAGACAGAGTGGCTCTCCTTACCTACTCTCCTCCGGGCTATATGCCCAATGCGGAGCAGTGCCCGGTCCATCTGGAATTCGATTTGGTTACTTATAACACTCTATACCAAATGAAGCACCATGTCCAAGACTCTCTTCAGCAGCTCAATGGAGATGTTTTTATTGGCCATGCCCTGCAGTGGACAGTTGACAATGTCTTTGAAGGAATCCCCAATCTGAGGAAAAACAAAGTTATCTTCATGATATCTGCTGGTGAAACCAACCCTCTAGACAAGGAAGTCTTAAGGAATGCATCTCTGAGAGCCAAGTGCCAAGGCTACTCTCTATTTGTATTGTCCTTTGGTCCTATACACAATGACAGGGATTTAGAAGAATTAGCCAGCCACCCTCTGGATCAGCACTTAGTCCAGCTTGGCCGAACACACAAGCCAGATCTGGACTACATTGTCAAGTTCATCAAGCCGTTTGTCCATTCAGTGCGACGTAAGTCATTCAAGCTTTCTCTCAACTGCTTTTGCAATGTGTCTGCAGACCTGGTCAAATGAAGTGATTCAGTAGAGAGTGATGGAATGTGAGTAGGAGTCAGTGAAAAATTTCAGAGAACAATCCCAGGTCTTGGCCTGTGCTGGGCATCAGGTACAGGGGAGAGGCCACACTGTGGGAGCTTGCTAGGATTTCACAGAGTGGTGGNGGTTTCTGGCACACACACAGACTCCCAGGACTCATTGTACTCGTGAATCCTGAAATTCAGGACATACATTTAGTAATGGATCAAAAACAATGTCTTCTCTCAATCTCTAGTTATGAAAAAAAGCTGAGAACATTTATAGGTGATGGAGTCTTTTAGGGGGGCTCCATTGCTGGCAGTTGGGTGAGATAGATAACAAGAGGAATTCGGAGATGTCTGAATTAGATCACAGAATGTGGGGAATTTTCATTAAATTACTTCTTTATCTTGTTGACATGGCAAGAATAAGCTCTTTCAATGTCAGAGCACCTGCTTTTCTGAGTCCCAGGCAAGATTAATTTGTTCTTTAAAATATCTTTAGCTTTAGGAAACGATGAACTGACTTTTGGTGACAGTCATAATACAGGAGGGTCAAAACCGGACTAAGCAGCCCCTTCTGTCCCCAGGTGGCATCAACCAATACCCCAGCAGAGATCTGAGAGCCAAGTGTGTTAACACCACCTTTCCCAGACCAGAGAGCGTGGGCACAGAAGACACTGTATTGTGAGTTAAGAAGTCTCAGATATGGGGCATACCAGCCTCAGAAACAGTCCTTAAGAGTGTGACATGAATGGTGTGTTAATTTTCAGGATGCAAGTCTGGGAGGTGGACATTTATTTTTTATTTTTATTTTATGTAATTTTTTTTGTATATGAGTGTATTGTCTGCATGTGTGTAAATGCACCCATGTCATGTAAAATGCCTGCAGAGGTCAGAAGAGGACGTTGGATCCTTTGGAACTGGAGTTATAGATGGTTGTTAGCCACCATGTGGATGCTGGGAATTGAACCCAGGTCCTCTGCAAGAGCAGCTGGTGCTCTTAACTGATAAGCCATCTCTCCAGGCCCTAGAATCTGTGTTTTAAGTGCTGTGTTTATGGTCACAATGTGTGTGAGCAGCTGACAGGGCAGTACCCATGTTTTAAAGGGCTATGGTTTCATGTCTGTTGCATTTATCAAAAAGTATCTAGACATTGTGGTACACACCTGTAATCCTAGTACTCCAGAAGCAGAGGGAAGCAGACCTCTAGTTGAGGGTAGCCTGTCTAATAGGGAGTTCTCATGGCCAGCTGAGGCTACAGAGAGGAGACCTCTGGTCCAAACACAAACAAAGAAAATACAAAAATACTCTTGTTACACCTTTATTAATGATGAAATAATACAACTCATATTGGATAGTGCCCCGACAAAGTGTATGATATCAAGATGGAGAGACAGAAGGAATAAAGAAAAGAAAATGAAACACTTTTCATTAAGAAAACAAATGCTTTCTGCTGCAGAAAGGATTCTAGAACTTTGATCTAGTTGAAGTAGAGGTCCCAAGCCTCAATAATACTTTAGTGACAACAATAGCATTGGTTTGGAATCCTTAACTTCTGAGACAAAAAAAATACATGTTTAATTCCCCCCTTGAAATAGTAGAATTGTCTCTTAACCAAATTTCCTCCCACAAACCACGTTCAGACCATTCATGGCACAGAGCGTAGGATGGCTGCTCTTCCAGTATCTGGCTGTATTTCCACTTAATCTTACAAGGGATTTGGCTAACCACTTCTTCTTTTTTCTTCCTTCACCTCAGACTTCTTCCTGAAGTGTATGAAACTGAGACAGCAAATGGTGTGCTGTATGGAGACTTTGGCTCCCAGGAGCAGCATCTGCTTGTATTAGGGAGCAATGAGAGTAACCATGGAACCACTGCTGATTTGATCCAGGAGTTGTACCTGTTCTTTTTTCCTGGAGAACTGATGGTGAATGACAAGGAACTGCCACATTCAGAAGGAGCTGCAGCTTCAGCTAATGATCGGCAAGGTAATCTCCAGAAGGGCAACGAGAGTGCTTGGGCCAGGAGAGAAGATGGGGAAGAGAGAAAAAGAGAGGCTTCTGTTCAGGAATACAGGGAGCCCCCAAGATAAGAAGGCAAGGGGGATAAAACCCTAAAGGTGGGAAGAGTATGAAGCTTGGTGTGGGGTCAGGGACTTGAGAGGTGAGAGAGGCGTAGACAAGAACCTCAGGTCCTGAGAAGGTAGGCTCCCTGCATGCCTGCAGGGGAGGAGTCTGAAGGCTCCATGCCTGCCTTCTCTCTCCGCAACTCAGGCTTTCTTGCTTTGAGATGCTGCCTCCTTCCTTTCAGGAGGACCTGGAAGGGATAAGCTGCTGTGATTCTCAGATCTACACAGAGGCCAAGGGCAGCTTCTAAGATGGGTGGGAAATAGTTATGGATCTATGGCTAGACAGAAAGTGGGACATAGAGAATGAGGAGCTAGAGAGGACTCCAGGGCAGCAACGTGTGGGAAATTATTTTAAACTAATTATTTCTGGATCAACCTGAAGTTGAAAACCGACATTCCCTGGGGGTGAGATAGCAAACCGATATTATTTATGAGGCTCCCCAGGTGACTCAGGTGCATGTTCAAATTTAGAAAACACTGCTGTGAATTCTAAGTCAGTCCTGTTGGGCATCTCAACGCAGCTTGCTGCTGAAGATGATCAGGTCATTAAATCTTCAACAGAGCATGCCCTCACAGCTCTTGGCCAATCTGATCATAAATTCTTTGCTCAGATATCTTGGAATTATTCTGTAGTGCTTTGAAGTCATAATCTAGAAAGAAGGATGTCTTTAGGGTCTCTAGCCAGCAGCTGGGTGTGGTGGAACACAATTTGGCTAGACCTGGTTCATGAAGCCAGTTAAAGTTTTTCTTCAGAAGAAGACAGTTTATCAATTTTAGAGTGTTCCTTGGAATTGTGAAGCTTAGAATGGGACAGGTGGACGGACTTTGGAGCATCCATATGTGCTGCTGTACACACAGATAAGGAGCCCAGCAGCCACAGAACTTCATCCAATCGCTGTTTGTCAGATCATACACAAGATTTTGTCTTTTTCTCTATTTTTATTGGACTTTTTGTGTATTTTCATAATATACATTGGTGAGATGTAGAGGCCCCTATCTTATCCACACCTCCCCTTTTTAACCCTGCCGAATTAATATAGTCTCTATTACGATATAGAAATACGCCTGCAGAGTTTTCAACTTCATTTCCCAAATGTCGGTCTTCATTATGGATCCAACCACTGGCAATCTGGTGCAACCTATTAAGAGTACTCATTCTGGAAAGCGTTCCTGCCCTCTCACTTTCCAGCTATCCCATCAGCTTTGCCAAAATTCCTAGATTTGGGTTGGGGTTTTCTCTATCCTACTTCTCATGTTCTGATTCGGGATTTTTGTCTGTTTGAGCTGGTGCGAGGGGGGTGGGAACTTGTGGGGGTTGGGGGATGCGTATACCCTTTGGGCTGAAGTTCATATGAAATGGACTGACCAACCTGCCCTAAGCATATCGTTTTTCCCTGGTGGTCATCTAATCCACTCTAGTTTTAACAATCTCCTCTTTTCCCCTCTCTAGCAAATGATCCCTGGGCCATCTGGGAGACAGAGTCTGGGCAAAACACAGAGTGTCCGGCTCGGCATGGATGGCACTCTGCACCGCCCAGCTTGTTCTCAGCACATTGGCCAGTCCGTAGGTCTTCCTGTTTGTTTGTCACCATCTGATCTGCTACCAAGCTTCTCATGGTGGAGAACAGACTGAGAGAATGCGTAAATCAGTGGGTATATAATAGAGTCATTTGGCGGCAGTTTAGTATGATACTAGTTTTAGGTGACAAACTAAGCATTAGTTTTCTCCCCTGTACCCCACTGACCTTTTGAAAAATGAATCCAAGAAATCAGTGATAGCATGGAGTTACAGGTGGTTGTGAGCTGCCTCTGACTATAACTTCTGGGAATGGTTCTCCAGAACAGCAGCAAGTGTTTGGACCACTGACCCATCTTTTTCCATCTCCAATCACGTTACCCTTTAGGTTTCTTTGTTGTTGTGTTTTTTTTTTGTTGGTTGGTTGTTGTCTTGTGTTTTGGTTGGCCTTTTTTTTTGAGCACATCACGGGTCTTCCTATTAATATCACACCCTTACTATGTACCTACATTTTGTCACCAGCCTGGCCTCTATTCTCACAGAGATCCACTGCCTCTGCTTCCTGATGTATGGGATTACAAGCACATACCTGTGCCTTCCATGTTCTCCATTACAATGATACTTTTTAAAATAAATCTTTTAAAATGTTAAAAAAATACATATTTAAACACGCTTAACTCTCATAATGAAAAAATTAGATGCTAACTTCCAAATGTACGGGTCAAGATGTATCTGATATTTTTCCTTCCAGGCAAATACTTCTCTCAGATTCCTGGGTTTTCTTCACCTGACAGTCACACAGAGCTGGGACTCTGTGTGCATGACAGCTATTCAGTAGATGGCCCTAGTAGAATCCAGGAACGGAAATGGCATCTCTGGAAAGGGGCATAAAATAAATGTGGCGTCATCTCAGCACAGCCCCATAGAGGGCAGCAGAAGCCTGGACCTGGAAGGGACTCAGGCCTCAGAGTCCAGCAGCTTTGATATCTTGACCGGAGGCTGGAAGTTGGGTCTTATTATTTCCTGGACCACTGATAGTATCATACTATAGGGGAGGGGGTAAATCCCAGGCAAAATAGCAGGCGGCTAGAATTTGGCATCAAAAGCTCATGTGGAGGAACGTGGAAGTGGGGGTGGGAGGACCGTGGGCAGAAGGAATGTTGTTCCTAGAGAAACCACTGCTATAAAAAGTCTAAAGGGATCCTGAGCTGAATCTCGATATTGTGGGCAATGTAAAAATACCTTCCTACGGCGTACTTTCTCATTCAAGCTATTAAATCAGCAACCATGGAATTTCACATCTTGAATGTGCTCAGGGAGACGCTGATCTGCACCCATCTGCGCTATTCATTCTATCTTTGGTCCCTTCACTTTTAGAAGACTTAGAGTTTGACTGCAGAAAATAGCAAAGCCCACTTGTGTTTATTTCACACCAGGGAGACATTTTCAGTCAATATAGTAACATTAAAAACAGTGTGTATTTCATGCTCTGCAGGTGATGAGGATGAAAGATGAGCCTGGCTGGCAAGAAGAGAGCTCCGTGGGCATGAAGAAGTCCGTGTGGTCCCAGCCAGAAAGTAGAAGTCGTTTGTTAGAATGGAGAGAGTAAGCATTGTTCATGAAAACTGAACTAAATTTAGTTCTTAGTCTTAAATCTAAGGGAGAGACTCTTGTAAATAAAGATATCAATGAAGAGACCTGAGAAGTAGGAATGGTATTTCATCTGTCAAGGAGGGGAACACTGGGCTGGAAGAGGTAATCCAGTTCTTTTTTTTTCTTGTTTAAACCATTCATATTTATGTGCCTGCTGGTTTTGGTGTTTGAAGACATAGACCCCAAGAGAAGAATTTTGTCAATAGTGTTTTCAGTACATCTGTATTTCAAACATCTGTATTTAGTACATCTGTATTTCAAACATCTGTATTTAGTACATCTGTATTTCAAAACATCTGTACATTTAGTACAGCTGTATTTTGGGTAAATGCAATTTATAATTAGAATTGTCTTTATACCCAGTTATAGAAGTTGCAAAACTTAATGAAACATGCCTTTGGTTCTAATACCAACTCTGAGATGAGTATTGCCTGGTTAACCTGGTGAATCGCCACCCTGGCCTCGCTGGGATGTAAAATAGGAATCAGATTGTGTTTCCTTTTCCAAGGCCATTTACAAAATAATGAATTCATAAGAATGGGTGGGGGAGAAGAGGGTTGTTTCTATAGGTATTAAGTGTTTAGTGCTTTCCCTGTTGTATGATCATTTTTATATTTCAATGTGCTTTGCTCTCTGTGTACTTGATTTCTGCTGCAAAAGTAAATCATAGAAACACAGAATACTCTATAGGGGCAGAGCTATCCCTGGGAATTACACTGCAGCAAAAGACACTTTCTAAAATAAAAACCAAGTCTGACCCAGAAACTTGTCCTGTTATTTTTATGACTTTCTGTCTAACTCAGCACCCTTGGCAGTACAAGTTCAGGAAAAAAATTACATATTTGGAAAATGCACATACAGTGTAAGATAAAGCAATAATGGATTCATTGTAAAAATGAATTTAGCATGGTATACAGATAAAGGAGTATCATGTAGACACAAAGAACAAAATCATGTCACTTGCAGGAAAATGGGTGGAACTACAGATCTTAGTGTTGGGGGAAGCAAGCCAAACTCATAAAAAAGAGTATGTTTTCTCTCATATATAGAATTTGTGCACCAGAGGCTGGTGAACTGGACATGAAAGTAAAAGGGGTAGAATAATATGGGATTAGAAGGGAAGGAGGGAAGGGGAGGAGGGAAATAGCAGTAATGGAGATTTGCTGCGAAAGGATGGCTCAGCAGTTAAGAGCACTGGCTGGACTCTTGCAGGGGACCTGGGTTCAGATCCTAGCAGGTATATAACAACTACCCACAAATCCAACTCCAGGGGATCCCACACCCCTTATGGGTCTTGTAGGTACAGCTGATGTGGGTGCACGCTTACATAACTGCAGAACTCCTATTACATAAAATCATAAAAATTAAAGAATAACAGAGGGGTGGAGTGAATGGGTCAGTAGTTAAGAGCATTGGCTGCTCTTGCAGAGGACCCAGGTTTGATTCCCAGCACCTACATGGCAGCTAGCAACAGTCCATAACTCCAGTTTCAGGGGAATCTGACGCTCTCTTCTGACCCTCCTTGAGCATTGCCTGGCACAGTATGTACTTACCTCACAGGCAGGCAAAGATTCTGATCCACATAGACTAAAGACAATAAAATATTTTAAAAAGTGTAACAGAGGAGGTGGATAGGGTCAAAGTATATATGTGTAGAAATGTCATATTGAAGCTGTTATTTTGTATATAGATATTATTTTGTATATAGATTCTATATACTGTATAATAGACACTAATAAATATCACTCAGTGTGGTTAGGGTGACCAAGTTAATGAGCATACACGAAATGAAAATGAAATGACTGTGTTGATGGGACAATGCCACAGGAAACTTTGTATTTGTCCACACACTTTTCCTTAATATGACTGTTGTTCTGTATATAACTTAAAAATAATCCAATTAATGCTGGGGGTGGTGGTACATGCCTTTAATCTCAGCCCTCTGGAGACAAAGGCAGGCAGATCTCTGTGATCTCTAGGCCAGTCTGATCTACATAACAACTGCCAGGTGGGCTAGAACTAGGGAGACCCTGTCAAAACACAAAGGTCAAAAAAAAAAAAAAAAAAAACCCAAACAATTAACTCTAAGTTGTCAAAATTTACAAGTAGTCATTTATTGTTCTAGAAAGTTCCAAGACAAACTCTATTCATTTATCAGATTTTTTTTCCCTAAGAACTTTGGAGCGTGCCTGATAATTAGATATGCATGAAGGGTATATCACATCCCCAAATCCTTTAATGTGATTAATTTCCAGAAGTGAACCCCCCCTCATAAGAAACTCTACTTTGCTGGGTGGGACCTGCCTTATTCCAGCTGTTAACATTTCAGCCAGTAACTCTTGGCATATATCTAACAATATCCTTAGCTCAGCACATAGATGTTCCATAAAACAGCTCGCTACAAGAAGATTTCACAAAATCCCGCCACGGAAGGACACAGGAACAATACATACATTTTTTATTCAGACTGTGCCCTCAGCGACTTGAATTCAGCTGGCATATCCTAAAGTGACAAATGCATATAGCAGAGTGTGACATAAATTGGTGCACATCAATTTAAACTGGAGCGTGTCCAATAGACAAGATAGCCTCCGGAGCAGCCGAAACCAGGAGGAGCCTGCAGAGGGATATGCTTTGGGCCCGGTATGCACCTAACACCCGGAGGAACGGCAGCACCAGAAGTCCCTT
Organism: Rhizomys pruinosus; assembly: GCA_009823505.1. Classification (NCBI taxonomy): domain Eukaryota; kingdom Metazoa; phylum Chordata; class Mammalia; order Rodentia; family Spalacidae; genus Rhizomys; species Rhizomys pruinosus. The sequence goes on from VZQC01002938.1 coordinate 204,406, forward strand.
TAAGACCACTGAGACTCTAGCACAAAGGCATCAAAGTCCATACGAAGGTGGGTGCAGTTGTGTGCTGAGAAGCGTCGCCGGCATCTCACTTCGGCAGAGAAGTCGAACATGACAACGCGTAATATGAGGACAGGAGCTCAGATCTAGGACATAGACCCCTTGTGATATCCCGATATGCAATGCTTCGTTTTATTTAAAGGAGCCAAAAAATTAAACAGAAAATCCCATCCGCCCTCTCCACAGCCTCCGGGCGTGAGCACTTCCTCTCCTGCGGGGCGTGGGGTGGTGGGGGGTGGGAGGGGCTTTTTGGTCTGTCCGTGAGTGACTGGCAATCCCACCTGCTGGGAACTTTCACAGCCCTTGTAAGGCTCACAGGTTAAATAGATGAAGACCTGAAATCCTGATGGGAGCTGGTCTTAGGAAAAGACTCCGCCCCTCTTCCCAGAGCCGAATGGCATTTGTAGACCTGCCTGATGCTCAAAACTCACTGTAGTATCTTGTTTGTTTTTTGAGTTAAAGAAATTTTTTAAACATTCAAGGTCTTTTATTTTATTTTTTTATCAAAAGAATGTTATTTATTTAATTATTTTCTTTTTTATTGAGCTTTGTGTATTTCATAAATCATTTCCAGATTCAGTTCAGGCATATTTCCTCTGTCTCCCTCTCCCCCCCCCCCCACACACCCCATCCCAGGATCATGCATTCTGCCATACCTGTTCTTGTCACTCTGTCTCTCAGTTTTTTTTTCATTTTAACATCAAGTCTTTATTTTTTTTAATATTTTCTATGTCTAGGCCATCTCTCCAGACCCTGTAGACCATTTTTATAGGTCTGGTGGGTTAGGGTTAGGTCAGGTTGGTTTTTCATATTATTTATGTTCTTGCATTGTGACCTGGGCATATGGACTTCTGTTGTTTGTATGTCTGATATGAACATCTAGTTTGCCCTTGTGTTGAAGTTTGTTTCTATTTTTATTGTTGACAGAGCTTGGTAGCTTTCTCATCCGGTTTGAATAGTTAGTTGGTCTGGGCTTCAGGCTCCCACTTTTGATTTTTCTTATGGGAGGGACAGAATGGTTCCAGGCAGGCTAGCTGTGAGTTCTCCAGCAGCACGAATGAGCCTAGTCCCAATGAGCAGGAAGCTGGTGACCAAGTGGATGGGTTCTGACTAGCTAGGCAGGGTAGATGTGAGTATCAGAGCAGCACAGATGGTACTGGTTCCAAAGTAGAGTGATGGTGACTGAGTTGGTTGGCCACAGAGACTTCTTAAACCATCCATATAAACACTGATACAAATAGGAATCTTTTCTACAACGTTAACCTCCCTCAGGCCAGTGCTTTGTAAGTTGAATGAATATTTTCTATGGTAAGTGTTATAAGTCTGAGATATAATAAGGTTTGTTCTAGTAACTGATGATTGAGTACCTTGCCATATATTGACAATTCTATGCCATTAAAACCCGGCTAATTCCAAGGTAATTCTTCATAGGCTATCTGGAAACACGAGAAAAGGAAAGATAAATGGAGACAAATTATTTGTTTGGAATTAATTTAGAATTTTTACCACTCTTTTTCTTTTTGTATGCACCTGTGTGTATGTGTGTGTGTATGTGTGTATGTGTGTGAGTGTGTGTGTGTGTGTGTGTGTGTGTGTGTAGGCCAGTGGGAAACAAGGTCTCCCACTACCCTACAGTTGTCAAAATAAGTTATGCTGGCTGGCTGGATATCCACCTGTGTCTTCCTCCCAAGTTCTTGGAGCCCAGCTTTTTTATATGGGTTTCAGAGCATCAAATTCAGGTGCTTGTGCTTCCAAAGCAAGTGCTTTGAACTATTACCCTAGTTCCTTTTCTTTTAATAAGAACTTTAAGACCTATAGGTTGCTATATTTTATTTAACCTTCCCAGGCTATATGGAGTCACCTAAATTTTTCCTTGTCTTCATCTAGGTTGACTGCTGAGCTAAACGGAGCTTCTACAAGCAAGAACAGCCTTGTTGACCAGGAACTGAGTGTGGAGGAAGGCTCGTCTTTTGTGTCGGATGACTATGGAGGTGACTATTTGGCTTACATTCCAAGCCAAATATTAGAGCCACATAAATTAGTGATTCACTATGAAAAAGATCAAGGATCTGCAGTAATGGCAAGTCCCACTTCTGGTAAGAACATGAAAAATAATAGAACATTTTAAGTAGCCTGAATCCAAGCCGTTTAATACTAGTAAGACAATCAAATAAATTAAGATGGGTATGTACAGCAACCTTGTGTTTCAATTCAGGATGGTGGGTTCAGCTGCTTTTATTGCAATGGGAGCAGCAGACGATAGGGATCACTGGGAAGGGGAGTTGTCACTAACATAGGCTCTGAAATGTCCCTGACATTCTTAAACATATTTAAGGTAGCTTTAGACTATATAGGTTAGAAGGCTGGTTAATATAGGAGGAGTTGGCAGAGAGAATATTAAAGCAAGTGACAGATTAAAATGACCTGTAAAACTTGGCCTGACCCCTGCTCCTGAACTTATGATTACATGAGAAATTTTAAGTTTAATTTTTGATGGACCCAGAAATGACAGAGCATAAAACTTCCCATGGCTTATTTTAATGTTGGGATTTAATAGTTTAAAACAAATCTGACATGTAAGGTACCATTTTTATTAAAAAATGTGAAATTCCAGCTGGGCGTGGTGGCGCACGCCTTTAATCCTAGCACTTGGGAGGCAGAGACAGGTGGATCTTTGTGAGTTCAAGGCCAGTCTGGTCTACAGAGTGAGTTCCAGGACAGCTGGGGCTACAGGGAGACCCTGTCTCAAAAAGACCAAAAAAAAAAAAAAAACTAGATGGGAAATTTATCCAAAAATGTTAGCACATCAAATCCAGCAGTAGATGAAAAGGGTAACATGGATTTGCCCCAGGAATGCAGGATTCGCCAAACATTCCTAAAACTGTATAACAAAGCATTTCCCTTATTAATAACACCACCTGTGGTGATTGGCTGTTTGTTGCACTTTATTTTTCAGTACTGAATTTTACACATCAATCCAGGTTCATTGGTTCATTTGTTGTTGTGAGGATTAAATAAAATGTCAAACATGTTCACTGTTAGTGAAAGACTGACGAGAAATAGGGATGAGTGCATCTTTGCCAGTTAGAAAGCTGCTTCTCATTTGATTATGCCTTCCAGAGAGGAAAGGGATGTTTTCCATCTATTTCCCATCTTTCTGAGATGATGTTTCTCATCATCTCCTCAGTTGCCTTCATTCTCACAATCATGGAAAGATTTCCTAATCCCATAGGTTTAGAGAAATGCTACTGAAAATGTTGGTCTGCAGCAAAATAGCTTGAGTCAGAATATGCACCGAGGGGACTGGGGAGATGACTTAGAGAGTAACATGCTTGTTTGCTCTGAAATCATGAGGATCTGAGTTCAGATCTCCAGTACCCGTGTCAAAGCTGTACGTTGCCGCACACATATAAAACCTTAGCACTGGAAGGTCAGGGGGGTAGGAGAGGCAGGTGGATCACAAGGGCTCGCTGGCAAAACTGAGCTTCACATTCAATGAGAGACCCTGTGTCAAAAAAGACAAGGCAGAGTGATAAAGGAGGATACCAGTGTTGACTTCTGGCCTCCATATGTGCTCTCATATGAGTAAGTGCATAAGCACACACATGTATGTACATGAATGTACATGCATGTACATGCAAATACCACAGATATGCATATAGCACACATGCACATACATACACACATAGAATGCAAATTGAAGTGTTGTTTTCTTCACTGAGAAAGTCTTGCTAAAATTAAGAAATTACTGTTAGCTGAAGAGGTGGTGCTTAATAAGATTGTTGCCCAGGTAAATAAGATTGTTGATGCAGGTTCCTTTGGTTAAGGGTTGATAAACTGCAGACTCTCACTTTGTAGATCCAATTATTTTTTTATTCAATGGTCCCCAATCAAACCCAATGCCC
>VZQC01002938.1:215141-225498 GCA_009823505.1 Rhizomys pruinosus
GTATTCCCTGAATGTATGTAAGTGCACCCATGTCGTGGAATGCCTGCAGAGGTCAGAAGTGGGTGTTGGATCCCCTGGAACTGGAGTTATGGGTGGTTCTACGTACTAAGAATCAAACCCAGGTCCTCTACAAGAGCAGCCAGTGCTCTTAACCACTGAGCCATCTCTCCACTCCCTGTCATTGTAATATCTTGGTTCTTAAGGAGAGTAATAGAAAAAAACATGCACTCTTTTTTATTATTCTTTATACATGTTTAGATGCCCAATATTTCATAATTAAAAAGAGAATAAATAAAGTCACACAAAAAATGCAAAATTCAAGAAAATCCTTGTACCGCATCTAAAACCATATGAGGAAATGTGAAGGGATTTTTATCTAACCTGCCTTTCCCTTGAGGGGTGTGCAGTAAGTGAAGGTCACCAGAGTTAGTAACATTCAAGTAATAGTTTTCATGAACACTGAGCACCTTGTATCAGTATATAAAATGAGCTTATGTATCTCCCTTCAGTCAAACCTCTCAGGAAAACATATTCACAGACACATCTGGTGATAGGTTTCCATGGTGACTGTAAGTCCAATGAAGTTGGCAAAGGAGATGCCATCACCGCAGGGTAACCACCAAATGCTGTATAGCCTCTTGGTACCTGGTCACTATCTCTGGGCCTTTACCCACATTGTAAAGGTCATGCACATGTCAGTGCTGCCAAGAATGAGAGTATTGGCATCAGTCATCACATGTTCAGGATGGTGCCCAGCACGCCCCAGGAATCCAATGAAGATTTGATTATGGAATGTACAACTTTATTATGAAGGATAATAAGGGGGGAATGACATGGACAATAACAAAAACCCCTGCAGTTAGAAAGAGCCATGTGACTGTGCACTGGGGTTAGCAGGAAGTTGGCAGTGAGTGAGCCAAGCTTGTACAGCAGCCATGGGGCTGGACTGGGAATTTGAGGCCACAGTGAGGATGGTGCTTTGCTGATAAACAAAGTTCATTTTGGTTTCAACAAGAGCAAACTGTTAAAAAGCATTGAAACATTCCACAACATACAGCCAATGTGAATTTGGAGTCCTCTGTGAGCACAGTTGAATTCCTTCAGGAGGAAGCATGTGTACTGAGCACCTGTTTACCCAGAGGTTCAGTGCAGTAATAAGTCCCTGCAACATACGTGACATGAGACAATGTGCCATAGACCAGATGGCCAGAATTACAGATGACTAAGAATCCTGGGATAGCTCTGGAAAACTACATTTGACATCTTGAATATGATTCTTAAAGCCTTTATCTGAGTGTCAACAGCAGGGGTGAAAATGTTGTACTTAGAAGCTGGTTCCGTCCGTCCCTGGTCAGTCTCCTAATGGTAGCCCCTTTCCGCTGCTCTAGAGGAACCCCTCTGCTTCCAGAGAACCTGTTCTGCTCCCAGAATTGCAGAGCTCCAACCCCTGAAATCCCAGAGCTCTGGTGGTGTGTTTTGTCTACATTTCTTCTGTAGCCCAGCATTGCCTACAACAAGAGCTTCATGTTTATAACTAAGAACACACACATTCTCTGGGAACTTCACAGGAACGTAGTAATGACTTGTCTTTCTGCCAGCAAGGCTAAGCGAAGAGGCCTTATGTCATGGAACCTACATTCTGTCCTGTTGGCCGGCTTCTCTCCCTCTCCCTGGATTCTACTATTCACACTGAATAAGGATTTTGTGTTGAGAAAAGCTCTTTAGAAGTCCTCCCCACAAATGCTATGGCTAGGAAGTTCTCACTGTTTGTCATGATGTGGAGTTTGGGTCTTAAATATCCACCAAAGACCCATGTGTTCTAGGTCTGGTCCCCAGTGAATGTCACTGTAGAGAAGTGGGGGGCAGAGCTTTGTAGAATGAACATGGGTCACTGGGATGTGCCCATGAAGAGAATGTGGAGTTGCTGGTCTCTTCCTCTCTCTCTTTACTTTCTAGTTGCCACAGGGTGATGAGTTTCATCGGACATACCACCTGTTAGGATGCACTGCCTTGTCACAGGGCCAAAAGCAGTGCAGCCGACTGCTAATGAACTGAAACTTCCAATTGCGGCCAAAATAAACTGTTCATCTCTTTTAGTTGCTTTATCTTGGGTATTTGTTCCAGCAGTGGAAAACTGACACAGATGGGGACCACAGCTGTGCAAAGGACTGGCTCATGAGTGAACTATTTGCAGTCTCATTTCAAATAACAACAGAAATACATAAGACTCCAGGATGATGGATATTAGGAAAATGGATTAGTAAACAGCACAAATCATCTTTTATCATATCAGTTTTTACCACTCCTTCAAAACAAAAAATGTCTTTCCCAGCATGACATGAATTGTCCTACAGTGGCCTGGTCACAGTCCTAGCTACCCAGAGCATACCTGGAGGTCCATGGACCAGAGCATCAGCATCACCTGGTCATAGGATTACCAGTTCATTATCCAGGTAAGAATGTATCATGATGCTTAGGATGGAGATATAAGGGACATAGTTAAAATGTAAACTAGTAGGAAATGACCATTAATTATTTTGGACAGAAGATAAAGAGGCTGGGTGGATAGACAAGTGATTCTCTGTAGGAAGCTTTCTTTGTAATGAGCAGGTGCCACATGGCCCTGCTAAGGGGAGGGGAACACAGTACCTGCCTGCAGCCACTGTAGGGAACTGGCCTCTTGATGCAGAGACCAGTCGGCCACTTCCATAGCCCAGCCTGAGAGGTACCTCCTACTCAGGCCCTTAGCCTGGGACAATGAGACACATTTCTCACTCTTGGCCATGATTTCCCACCTGCCCAGAGATTGCTGACCCTTGGATAGGAATTTCAGGCTGATGGATGATGACCTATCTTCAGCTTATGTCCACTAACAATTCACTTCACCACACCAACTATTCAGGTTGGTGGTCCGCACAGGGACCCCGTTCCAACCCACTGGCCACCTGAACAAAATGCAGGCCTGCTTTGGCCTGTATGTGCACAAAAAAATTACTGATGGCCAGGAATTCTATAATGATGGTAATGGAGAATTCGATTTATTACCCTGCTATAGCCTGCTTTTATAAGCCAAATGACGTCAGTTCCCAGAGCCAATCACAGGCCCCCCAGTTCCACACCACTGTGCTGTTGCCCCACCCAACATCACGCACCTAGGCCACATTGTCTGCTCCTCCTTGGGGTGGGGCCAGAGAAATCCCCTGACTCCCATACACATGGCGACCTGCGGAGTGCTAGCTGAGAACTAGCCCCCAATTTAAATTGGATCTTCCCACATTTCTCTGAATGAAGGTGTGGTATACAGTTATATATTAAACCTTTTATCAAATTTTTCAATTGAAAAAAAATTTTTTTGTCTTTTTGAGACAGGGTCTCCCTTTGAGTCCCAGCTGGCTTGGAACTCATCCTGTAGATCAGAGTAGCCTTGAACTCATAGAGTCCTCCTGCCTCTGCCTCCCAAGAGCTAGGATTAAAGGCATGCACCACCACACCCAGCTTAAATATGGTTCTTAGCCACCATGTGGGTGCTGGGAATTGAACCCAGGTCCTCTGCAAGAGCAGTCAGTGCTCTTAACTGCTGAGCCATCTCTCCAGCCCCTTCGATTTAAATTTTAAAACTAACTATGGGAAAAGATTTGCATGTTCCCACAGGTCAAAACATCACTAACTTAATGGCTGAGCTTTGCATTGTGCAGGATGGACCAAGAAATACCAGCAGAGAAGCTGGCCCATCTGAACATTATTAAAAGGAAGAAAAACCTCAGACTGCATGAGTCAAAGGCACCAAACATCTCTGTGGATCCTATTTGAAACAACTATTTATAATGTGTCCTAATGAAGTTTATCTTCCAGGTGCCTCAAAGTCTTAATATGAGAGACTTTCCTACCTCTCCTTTTCATAGAAAAAAGAAAAACATGATGGTAATGAAGTTATTACCTAACTGTAAATGAGAGCCAACTGTTATGGTAGTACTTTCCTATCAAACAGGTATAACTGTCTTTAATTGACTGATAGACATAAGTCTATTCAAAGCCAAATACAATAGTAAAGTCTTTGAAAGCTATATGATTAAATAAAATATATTAATACTAATACAGGAAAGCTCTGATATCAGAAGTGGATTATTCTGCCAAGAAGATGTTGGCTAGGGGATCCAAGCCCCCAAAAGGTAAAGGCCTTTTTGCCTATAAGCTGGGATACCTGCAAGAAGAGTGGCGGGTAAGGCCCTGCTGCTAAAGACCTGGTGTAAGCATGGGAAAGATGTTTTGAGACCTCACTCGCAAGTGTACAGTGGGTCTATGGAATGCCAGAGAATGTTACCAAAGGCCACTAAGTCAATGAAGGAAATATAGGTTTCCTTTCTCTGGAGATGTCATGCCAACCCATGAAAGGAAACAGCCTGAACTGATCAGAGTCCAAAATGACATCTCCAGAGAAAGTAGACTGTTTTGTTTCTCACCCACTTGTGCCCCTCTCCCAAAGCCTAGGGAACAATCTGTGGAAGAGGGGGCTTGATAGAATGTAAGGGCTGCAGAAATTGGGGTGAATTGTGAAATTACAGCAATATAGACTGGACTCTTATTTGATCAACATGCTTGTTTGTACATGCAAGCCCCTCCAGCTGGACAAGGGGGACCTTGGGCTGTATAAGTTTGGACATAGCTGCTTGCAAATTGGTTTTACATGAAGGTTGCTTGTATTCATTACTTATAGTTGACAGTTTACCTCATGGTTGGTTTTGGAGGGAACAAATTGGTTTTAGTGTAAAAAATAAAATCTTAGATCTGGCCTGCTTCCACCCAGCACTCAAGATAGGTTTAGAGAATCATGTATTCAAGACTGGGTTCTTTTGTGGTGCCAACCTCTCCCATGGGCTTGTTTGTTTCTCAAAAAATAAAATAAAAGGGGGAGATGTAGTTTGAAAAAATAAAATAAAAGGGGATCCAGTTTGAATTGGGGGCTAGTTCTCAGCTAGCACCCCGCAGGGGACCACCATGGAGGTATGACCAGACCACAGAGAAAGTATGGACGACAGAAGACAACTTTTGTCATTCAGTTATCTCTTTCCATCACATGGGTCCTGAGGCTGAAGAGGACTAGCAGGCCATTTAGAGGAACTCCATTTGTTTAGAGAAAAACTCCATTTTGTGTTAAAGATTTCTTGGAAGTATTATCATGCTGCAGAGAGCTGAAATGGCAGGCAGGTGGTATTTACTTAGAACCAACTCTTGAACCAGATTTCAGCAATGAGGTTGCAAAAGAACAATGGAGATAAGGAGGCAATAAAATGAGTCAACTTTGGGATAGCAGGCACAAAGAGAGTCAACAGAACAGAGATGAGTCAACAGAGATAACAGGAAGAAGGGACCATCTCCTCTGCTATTTGAAGATAACAGGAAGAATGGGGCCTTAAAGTTAGCCATCAAAAAACATCACCTGCAATAACCCCAGTAACAGCTAACCCAAAGCCCACTAGGATGGATGTAAACTTTGCCTTTAAAAACCTGTGTAGGATTTCTCCGGGTCACTCTCCTACTTGTGTGTAGAGGAGTGCACCTTGATGCATCGGTTACCAAATTGGCTTTTTTCTAAACTTCTAAATTGGTCTTTTTTTCTAAATAAACTTTGTAAAAAGCAGCTGCCTGACTCAGTGGTGATTTGGGGGTCCCCCAGACCCTAGCAAGCTAGAGCTCATGTTGTCAAGCAAGTGTCTTTACCACTGAGCCAGTTCAGCAGCCTCTACATTATTTAAGTTAATGTGAACCACAGAATCAAGACTAAATTATCATTGTCTCCACTAATGACAGACCCAGGAATCAGGAAGGGAAGGTCACACAGTACAAGGCAAAGAGGAATTTAGATCTGGATTTGCCTGGTTCTTTCAAAGATTATGTTCTTTCCATATACTGTCATGGAAGAGACATTGACTATAGAACACAGAAAAATTTCCAGGGTCAGGCGTCACAGGTTTGAAACTTGGTTTGTCTTATCTCTACCCAGTTCAAGTGAATCTCCATCTCATTCCTGGGATAGGAATAAACACTTGGCATAACTCATGAGATTATGAGCACAGAGCCTGACAGAAGAAGATGCTCAAACAATGTGAGCTCTTGGGATTGATCTCTGTGTGCTGCAATTTCCTCCCAGAGCCAACATTCCATCCTGGAAAGAAGTTTCCTAAAAAGCAGAAGGTTCTAAAGGGAGGTGAAACATTCCATCCCATGGGGAAGCCCCTCAAAACTCTAGAAAGTTTCAGGGACTCTAGAAAGTCCCTGAAACTGAGACGATTCACTAGGTCCCTCTGTCACCAGGCTTATATGCGTAGTCAGGGCTGTTGAGAGACACTGTCAGAGCAGCCAAGCCACCTTAATGAGACAGAGAAGCACTTTCTGGAAAAAGACACTCTCTAACCCCTTGGGCTGCCTGCCAGTGTAGCGAGCTCCAGGTCTCCAACTTTTTTGGTAATGTTGTTTTTTGATTTTTTTTCTCCTGTTGGCAATATCCTTACTTTGGTCTATCACTGCTTCCTCATCTGAGGTGAGTAGACTTTTGTCCACATCTCTCCAGAAAGAGTCATGAAACAACCTCTTCTTCAGCGTTAAGAGATATTCTAATATTTCCTAAAATTCCTTCTATTTATACACACTGAAGTTAAGAATTCGCTTCTTTCCTTGGCATCTGAAACTATTTTATGAAGTTCTCCAACCAGTGTCTTCCTCATATTTTGGACCTCGCTTACAAACAGGTTTTGTTTTGTCAACACCCTACCTACTGTCCTCAGGCTTCTTCCCTGGCCACACACTCACTGCTGCTGTGGGGCTGTGCCAGTGTCCTGGAGACCCTGCAGGAACTCCTTTACATCTTGTCTGGTGTTTGCTGTGTTCAGCAAAGCCTGCAGTGCCTGAGGAGGGTCCTTCTGCTAGGCCAGCAGGATTTCTGTCCAGTGAACACATTTACTGTGATAAATGGCCACTCTGCAGTTTTTGATGCTAATAATCTTTTTCTATTATCTGATGGATGCCCTATAAGGCTTCAAAGAATTGTCCAAGATGCACTTTGGAATCAAAGAAAGAGTAAGATTTGTTCTCTATGGTGGCTCCCTGATGGCTGTACTTGTGGCTTAACGTATCAGAGCTTCCATTTTTGTCATCTGTAAATTGGTTTTGTGAGATTTGACCAGTGGAATTGGAAGGTGTTCTCTGTGGCATCTGGCTCAGGGCAGGTCCTCAGCAGAAGTTGGGAATTGGCCCTAATGACTCTGAGAAGCTGGTGATATGATAACCTTCATGATAGGCCAAGAAACAAGGGTGCAGAACTTTAGAGAGGGCTGATTATAGCTTTTTAGATATTTTACAGTAGATTTGTGATCACCACTCACCACAACACTTTTAATAGCAGATTTCAGAGACACATTTCACTAGAGCATTGCTTTAATTATCTTTTGTGGTTCTTTTGAGATGTATTCTTGTGCACCTCAGGCTGGCTTTGAACTCCTGATCCTCTCTCCTCCACTGCCTCTACCTCCTAACTGTTGGGTCTCAGGTGTGCAACACCATGTCTGACTGTTACTTGAGCATTTGTCAGCACTTCTGTGGTTTTCCCACCCACTGGCTGGGATGTGAGCTTGGGCACTATCAGACTCACAGTTACCACCTGTCTACACATGGTGGTGCACGGGCCATGGCATTCCCTTCTGCATGTGTCTCCCAACACCCAGCAGGGATTCAGCCTCTTCCAAACACCAGTGTGACATTGACTGTCTCCATGGTTTCACCAATGTTGCCTGGGTGGAAGACACTTTCCACCAATTAAAGACAGCCTTCCTTCCTTCCTTCCTTCCTTCCTTCCTTCCTTCCTTCCTTCCTTCCTTCCTTCCCTAAGGAGGCACTAAAATTTATAGGTTGGAGAAGGAAGGGGAAAGGGGTTCCATCTGTGAGGCTGTTGGGGGACCTATCATCCATGCTGGGTGCAGGCCTTCCCCTGCCCCTCCTTCAGGGAAACCTAGGCTCCTGTGTGCAGCCTCTCACCCATGCTCTGTGAGGAAGCCTATAATCTCATTGGTTTCCTGTGGTGAATTAGGGTGGAATCATGCTTCGGTTTGAATCATACTTTGGTTTGTCACTGGACCCTTTCGAGAGGGAGAAGACCTTGTTTAGGTCTCCCCCAAGAATGAATCCTCACAACAGCAGCTTGCTCTGCCCCTGTGTGCTGGGATTGCAGGTGGCTGCCATGTTTTCCTGGCTTTTGTGTAAATTGTGAGGATCCAAACTCAGGTCCTCGCACTTTGTAGCAAGTGGTTTATCTACTGAGCCATCTCTGGAGCCATTTTCATTGTCTAAGGAAGGAAGGGTTTAATTTGGTTCATGGTTGCAGGGTGTAGCCCATCATGGCAGAGAAGACATGACAACAGGAGAACGAGGCCTCTGGTCACATTGGAAGACTTTTTCCGACGTTAGCATTGACCTCTCTTCGACTTTGAATAATTTTAGTTGAGAATAATTCCTTACAAGTTCTCTGACCCTCACAGTTCATAGCTTTCCCCCGCTGTGGTGACTCGAATGAGAATGTTCTCCACCAGCTCAGATGTTTGAACCCTTGGTCCCCCAGTTGGTGATGCTGTATGGGGAGGTTTAGGAGATCCAGCCTGTGGGAGGAAGTGCATCACTCACTGGCTTTGAGAGTTCATAGCCTCGTCTCACCTCCAGTTCCCTCTCTTTGCCTTGTGCTTGCAGTCGAAGACTTGAGCTCTCTGGATGTCTGCCCTTACTCCTTCCTTGCTGTTGTGGAGTCTTACCCTGTGCAACCATAAGCCAAAAGAGACTCTTGCATAAAACACTTGGGGCCTTGTCCTCATTTGTTCCTCTGTTGCTGGGATAAACATACTGACCAAAACCAAGTTGGGAGGAGAGGGTTTATTTGGTTTATATCCCAATCAGAAATCATCACTGAGGGAAGCCAGGGCAGGAACTCAGGGTAGGAACCTGGAGGCAGGAACTGAAGCACAGAGGACAGAGGAATGCAGCTTACTGTTGTGCTCCTCTGGGCTGTGCTCAGCTGTTGACTTACACAACCCAGGACCACCCACCCAGGCATGGCATCACCCACAATGGGCTGGACCCTCCCACATCACTCAACAATTAGGAAAATACCTGTGTTGCTGTATGGCATTAGAGCTTCCTGTATTGTCTGGGACCCAAATACCATTTTCTCTATGTGTGAATGTATGTGCAGTATGTATGTGTACATGTTTATGTGTGTGTATGTGCTTGTGCATGTGGAAGCCAAAGATCAACATCAAGTTTCTTTGATCACTCTTCATCTTGTTGTTGGTTTGTGGGTTTTGTTTTTTTTTGTGACTGAACCTGAACTTGTCAGTTCAGCAAGACTAGCACAGCTCCAGGTAGCCTCCTCTCCCCATCCCTCCCAGTGCTATGATTACCATGCTTAGCTTATTGTGTGGGTGCTGGGGGTGCACAACTCAGGTCCTTGTCCTTGCAGGGTAAGTGCCTTACCAACTGAGCCAACTTACCAACTGATTCCCTCATGCTACTTTAATTCCCATTTCACTGTATGTGACATAACTTCCACTTCAAATATTTTGGTTTTGAATTTTTTTCTTTTATCTTTTTGGTGCGAGGAATCAAACCTAGGGCTTCATGTGTTCCAGAAAAGTGCTCACTACCAAGGGCTCACATCCCAGCCCTCAAGAACTCATTATCATTTATTTATTTTTATTTTTTATTTATTTCTGTATGTGTATGAATGTATTGTCTGCATGTAGGTCTGTGCACCCGTGTTGTGCAATGCCGTGGACATCAGAATAGGGTGTCAGATTCCCCTGGAACTGGAGTTCTCCTGGAATTGGAGTTTCAGATGGTTCTTAGCCACCATGTGGGTGCTGGGGATGGAACCTGGGTCCTCTGTAAGAATGATTGGTGCTCGTAACTGCTAGGCCATCTTTCCAGCCCTCATTATCATTTCTTTATCCATGATGTCTGTGCTGGATAGCTTTGGTGTCAACTTGACACACCTGGGTTGAGGGAGCCTCGGTTGGGGAATTGGCTCCATTGGATTGGTCTGTGGTCACATCTGTGGTGTATTGTCTTGATTGTTGAGCAGTGACAGTATAAGAAGGCAGGCTGGGCATGAACCAGAGAGCAAGCCAGTAGAGAGCAAGCCAGTAACCAGCACTCCTCCATGGCCTGTGCTTCAGCCCCTGCCTCTAGGTTCCTGCCCTGAGTTCCTACCTTGGGCTCCCTATATGATGAACTGTGACCCAGGAGATGTAAGCTGAATAAACCCTTTCCTCCCCAAGTTGGTGTCAGTCAGAGTGTTTTGTCACAGCAATGGAAGAAA
>VZQC01002946.1:0-16254 GCA_009823505.1 Rhizomys pruinosus
TGCAGGCAGAGGGCACCATCAGCTAAGCCTAGCCAGGCTGGCACAGAGCAGAGCCTGCAGGCAGAGTGCACCATCAGCCAAGCCTGGCCAGGCCTGGCACAGGGCAGAGCCTGCAGGCAGAGTACACCATCAGCTAAGCCTGGCCAGGCCTGGCACAGGGCAGAGCCTACAGGCAGAATGCACCATCAGCTAAGCCTGGACAGGCCTGGCACAGGGCAGAGCCTGCAGGCAGAGTGCACCATCAGCTAAGCCTGGCCAGGCTGAAACAGAGCAGAGCCTGCAGGCAGAGTACACCATCAGCTAAGCCTGGCCAGACCTGGCACAGGGCAGAGCCTGCAGGCAGAGTGCACCATCAGCTAAGCCTGGCCAGGCTGACACAGGGCAGAGCCTGGAGGCAGAGGGCACCATCAGCCAAGCCTGGCCAGGCCTGGCACAGGGCAGAGCCTGCAGGCAGAGGGCACCATCAGCTAAGCCTGGCCAGGCCTGGCACAGGGCAGAGCCTGCAGGCAGAGTGCACCATCAGCTAAGCCTGGCCAGGCCTGGCACAGGGCAGAGCCTACAGGCAGAATGCACCATCAGCTAAGCCTGGACAGGCCTGGCACAGGGCAGAACCTACAGGCAGAATGCACCATCAGCTAAGCCTGGCCAGGCCTGGCACAGGGCAGAGCCTGCAGGCAGAGTGCACCATCAGCTAAGCCTGGCCAGGCTGGCACAGGGCAGAGCCTGCAGGCAGAGGGCACCATCAGCTAAGCCTAGCCAGGCTGGCACAGAGCAGAGCCTGCAGGCAGAGTGCACCATCAGCCAAGCCTGGCCAGGCCTGGCACAGGGCAGAGCCTGCAGGCAGAGGGCACCATCAGCTAAGCCTAGCCAGGCCTGGCACAGGGCAGAGCCTGCAGGCAGAGTGCACTATCTACCTGACGCTTTTTAGTGGATCTCATCTTTTCTTGAAACAGGGTCTCCCTGTAGCCCCAGTTGGCCTTGAACTTACCATGTAGACCATGCTGGCCTCAAACTTACAGAGATCCACCTGCATCTGCCTCCTGAGTACTGAGATCAAAGGCACAAGCTACCATGCCCTGCATATTCTAATACTTTTATATCTAGGCATCCTACCCTCTACAATTGAGCATCAGTGCTTCCTCTTCTGACTCTGCATCAGCAAAATGGAGATAAATAGGACATCTGCTCTGCCTCCCTCTGAGTTAATGCAAAGAAAAAAAAAAAAGATTAAAATATTGAAAAGTTAAACTGAGCCAGGTGGCAGATTCCTTTAATCCCAATACTTGGGAGGCAGAGGCAGGTGGATCTCTGTAAGTTCAAGGCCAGCCTGATCTATATAGCAAGTTCCAGGCCAACTAGGGCTACAGATAGACCCTGTCTTTTTGGAAGTTTATAAAGGGTTTCTCAAACCTTTAAGGCTGCTTTTGCTTGCTACATGGAAACCCTACTGGGAATTCCAGATGGGTAACAAGTAAAAGGCAAAGTCAGAAATGTACTTTCCTCGGCATTTGTTTTCCTTAATTATGCTAACTTCAATTCGCTGCCAGCTGGCTCTGAGCAAGCCACCGTGTCCCACCCCTGGTGAGGAAGAGAGCCAGGGCGAGGAGGTGATGCAGCTGACTCAAGGCTGTGAGCCTGCTCTCTGGGGAGCGGGGCTTTGCACCCAGGTCTCCAGTCTAAAGTCTGCACTCTTTCCCCCATTGAACTGCAGCCCTTTTCTGCAGAAATGGACAAAGGAACGAATCTGTAAAATGACAGCTACAAAATCGGATATGAAAAGTTGTGTTGCGGGAGTTGGGTGGAGGGCGGGAAGAGGGACATGGGTCTACATTCTATTAATGTATATTTAATTAAAATTACATGAGTACTTTTACTCAAAATTTATTGAACAATAACTTTGGGCATTAATATATACAAATGTTGTCTATGATTTTTGTGTTATGCAGTATCATCTTGTAACATCCTTTTTTACCTGTAGGATAATTTAACTTAAAGGAATTAAGTTTGCTTTCCCAAATTTAAAACATCATGCAGTCACCCCCCCAAATGGACAAAATTTGATGAATTTACACCTTGATCCCTGCATATAGGCATGTGTACTACAAATGCCTTTTTTGAGACTCTATGGGTCAAAAAATAAAATAAAATGTAAAAAGGGGGAGATACAGTTACATATTAAACCTTTTTGTCAAAAACATTCAATTTAATCTTAAGACTAACCATGGGAAAAGATTTGTATGTTCCTACAATGGAACAGGTCAAAATGTCACCAACTCAAAGTCTGAGAAAGAAAGGATACGGCCTTCCGTTGTGTTTAGTTTGTATTAAGAATTATCAGCAGAGAAGTTCACCCATATTAACCAAAAGGAAGAAAGAGCCTTCAGTTTGCTACAGGCACCAAACATCTCTGAGGACCATAAATGTAACATCTGTTTACAGTGAGTCCTAATGAACCTTACCTTCTAGGTGCAGCACAGTTTAATATGAGAGACCTCCTTACCTCTTTTTCATAGTACAAAGAAAAACAGGGTGGTAATGAAGTTATCCTTTTTAACGGTAAATTAGAGCTGACTGGTATAAAAGTAATCTCTTTATAAAACCGGTAAAACGGAGATCTCCTGAGCCCAGAAGAAGGAAGAGCAGGAAAGCAAGTAGGGACTGGTGCCTCAGCAAAGCTGATTGTTGATCCTTTGGTTCCTTGCTGTCTTTGGTTTGATGGGCCTTTGTGGCTGTGAGGTTGGAGTTATCCTCCCAAGCTGGGATTAAAAGGTGTGGTCTTGGCTTGATTAGATCTAGTAGCTGTGGGGTCGGAGTTATCCTCCCAGCTGGGATTAGGTGTGGTCTTTGGCTTGTCGCTTGTGTGACTCTTGAGGATTGAGATCTCCTGAAGCCCAGTGGCAGAATGAGGGGAGACAGGTAGAACTGGGTGTCTTGGCGAGCTGATTGTTTATCCTTTGGTCCTGCTGTCTTTTGCTTGATTATTGGCCTTTGGGCTGTGAGGTTGGAGTGATCCTCCCAGCTGGGATTAAAGGTGTGGTCTTTGGCTTGATTAGATATAGTGGCTGTGGGGGCGGAGTTATTCCCCAGCCGGTATAAAGGCACGCTTTTGTGACTCTTGAGATTTGAGACCTGTTGAGCCCAGCGGCAGGAAGAGGGGGAGACAGGTAGGAACTGGTGTCTTGGCGAGCTGATTGTTGATCCTTTGGTCCTGCTGTCTTTAGGTTGATTGGCCTTTGTGGCTTGTGAGGTGGAGTATCCTCCCAGCTGGATTAAAGGTGTGGGTCTTTTGGCTGCATTAGATCCTAGTGGCTGGCGGGGCGGAGTTATCCTCCCAGCCGTATTAAAGGCACGCTTGTGTGACTTTTGAGATTTGAGTTCTCCTGAGCCCAGCGGCAGGAAGAGGGGGAGACAGGTAGGAACTGGGTGTCTTGCCGAGCTGATTGTTGATCCCTTTGGTCCCTAGTGGTCTTTGGCTTATTTGGCTTTTGTGTCTGTGGGCTTGGAGTTATCCTCCCAGCTGCAGGATTAAAAGCGTGTTTAATGGTCTTTGACTTGATTAGATCTAGTGGCTGTGGGGACGGAGTTATCCTCCCAGCCGGTATTGAAGGCACGCTTGTGTGACTCTAGAGATCTGAGATCTCCCTGAGCCCAGCGGAAGGAAAGAGGGGAGACAGGTAGGAACTGGGTGTCTTGGCGAGCTGAATGTTGATCCTTTGGTCCTGCTGTCTTTGGTTTGATAGGCCTTTGTGGCTGTGAGGTTGGAGTTAATCCTCCCAGCTGGGATTAAAGGCTGGTGGTCTTTGGCTATTAGATTCTAGTGGCGAGTGGGAGCGGAGTTATCCTCCCAGCGCGTATTAAAGGCACGCTGTGCTGACTCTTAGATTTGAGATCTCCTGAGCCCAGCGCAGGAAGAGGGGGAGACAGTAGGAACTGGGTGCCTTGGCAAGCTGATTGTTGAGTCTTTGGTCCTGCTGTCTTTGGTTTGATTGGCCCTTTGTGGCTGTGAGGTTGGGATTATCCCCCCAGCTAGGGATTAGAGGTGTGGTCTTAGGCTTGATTAGATCTAGTGGATGTGGGGGAGGAGTTATCCTACCAGCCGGTATTAAAGGCACGCTTTTGTGACTCTTGATATTTGAGATCTCTTTAGCCCAGCGGCAGGTGCCGGGGGCGCGGGCTGAAGAGGCCCCCTCCCCCCCGCTTCCGCCAACTGAGATTACGAGGATCTGAAAAGGAGGCAAGCAAAGCACACCTTAAACACAGTAAAGAGGCATTTAGGGCTCACATTTGAATACAGGCAAGGGGAAGCACATATTGCCGGGATCACGAAGAAGAGACTACACTGGAAAGGGCAGGATAACCCCGCCAACGTTACAACTATGGACGGACTTCCTGCAGTGGGATCCCTCCGGGGTTGCCCCAGGACACAAACATCAGAAACACAATTGGGAAGCTACTTAAAGAACTACAAGATCATAAAGAACAAATTAAAGAACTAGAAAAGAGAATGAGGACCGAGAGAGAGAGAATGACAAGCTCTGGAAGGAAAGTAGAAACACCTGAAAAAGATCCCATGCTGAAAAAGAAAAAGAAAACCAACCAGCAAACAAAAGAGCACAAAAGAGATCGAGAAGCTCCAAAAGAAAATAACCGAAACACAAAAGAAATCATAAGAGACGAAAGGAAAAGGAAATCAAACACTTCATCCATTCAAGAGGAAAGGAATGGAAAAAAGCCTCAGAAGCAGAATGGAGGAAGCAGAACAAGAATATCAGACCTGGAGGATAACACAGAACAACTGAAAAACCTCAAGGGAAGATTATGAACAAATTTAAAAATACTACAAAAACAGAACAAACAGGAGCTGTGGGAACTATGAAAAATCAAACCTCCGCATCATAGGAAAATAGGAAGGAAGGAGACGAATCCCAAGAGAAAGGTATTTATCAGATCTTTAAAAAGGAATAATAGATGAAAACTTCCCCAAACTAAAAAAGGACAAACCAAACCAATACAAGAAGCACACAGAACTCCAAACAGACTAGATCAGAAAAGAAATTCTCCACGCCACATCATTGTTAAAATGCTAGACACCAAAACAAAGAAAAAAATTCTTAAAGCGACAAGAGAAAACAACAAGTGACCTATAGGGGAAACCTATCAGAATAACAACGGATTTCTCATGGCCAACGATGAAGGCAAGAAGAACCTGGAGCCAAACATTTCCCAGTGGTGAGGGACAATGGATGCCAGCCCAGTTACTATTACCCAGCAAAAATGTCATCATAGTGCGAAGGAGAGAGGAAAAATCTTCCATGACAATAACAACTTAAAAGACTACATGTCCGGAAAAAACCAACCCATTTCAAGAATTACTTGAAGCCAATTCAAAGAACAGAGAAAGGAGCAACTATAACCAACCAAGCAACCTAGTAAGTGAAATTAATAAAAGCATAAACTGCAGAAGTAGAAACCCTAAACTAAAAAACCTGCAGATGGATAATAGGCAAAAGGAAGCAACACAAAACCTATCAGTCATAACCTTAAATTATAATGGACTAAATTTCCCAATCAAAAGACAAAAGACATGGGAGCCTGGATTAGGAAACAGAATCCATCGATATGCTGTCTACAAGAAACACATCTTACTTCAAGGACAGGCACCCACCTTAAAGGAGGGATGGAAAAAATATTCCAAGCAAAATGGTACCAAAAAGAAAGGCAGGTGTTGCTATTTTAATATCGGATAAAATAGACTTCAAAGTAAAAGGAAATTCAAAGAGGACAAAAGAAGGCCATTACATTTTCATCAAAGGAAACAAACCACCAACGAAGATTTCACCAATTATGAATATCTATGCCCCAAATTCTGGTGCACCAACTTTATAAAGACAAATATCTCCAGACCACAAGTCACAGACTAACCCAGCACACCTCATAGTGGAGATTTCAATACCCCACTGAGTCACCTTGGATAAGTCAACAGGACAAAAAAATAAAACAGAGAGACATCTGAACTGAGACGATATGATACAACCAAATGGACCTCATAGACCTCTACCGAACATTTCCATCCAATACCAGAGAAATACACTTTTCTACTCAGCACCCACCGAACATTCTCCAAAATCGCACACATCCTGGGACACAGAAGAAACCTTCTACAAATACAAAAAGATGAAATAATTTCATGCATCCTGTCAGACCACAGCGTGCAATTGAAGCTCAACATCAACACCAGGACAGCCCTCCTGCCTACAAAGAAACACATGGAGACTACACAACACACTCTTGAATAAAAATGGGTCAAGGAAGAGGCAATATATTGAAATTTATGATGAAACATTCCTGGAACTGAGTCCCAATTGTGACACTGAAGTCGATAGCTACTGGACCCTTAACCACAACCTCTCAATGAGACCTTCCAGTGATCGTAGTGATCCTTAGAATAGCGGAGATTCACAGTTAAGAGAGACGATATTCACTTCTTATGCACGCCTCTGAGGTTGCTACAGTTTCATGATGTAAAACAGGTAAAGAGTCTAGCACACATGCTCTTTTGTGACTATCTATTCCTAACATCACTATCTACTAGAGAGAAGTCATTGATGAGTGCATCTACACAGACGATGAAGACGCGCTTCAATAATACGCATCCAATACCTATCAGAGATTGAATCAACTAAGAAATCAGTCAAGCAGAAATGCATGAAAGAAGAAATAGAAACAAGGAATACAAAAGGTACTAATAATTCAATATCAACTGTAAGCCAAAAGTACTGATATCTGAAAAGAAGTATAGATGACGACAGACCGCTCTGCTCCGCACGTTAACCACAACAAGAAATGAGGCCTGAGGGAAACAAATCTCGCAAACCTATCAATTATCAATTCTCGCCTTGACGATATGAAGGTGTATCCTAAGTCCACCCGGCACAACAAATGAGTCCAAATCGGAAGAGGATAGATGTATTTAGAATACTTGGTTATGTAAGCTCAATTTAGCAAGAACCACAAAGCGCTTTTTAGTATTCCATTGCAGCGGCACAGTTTATGAAACAGGTCGTGATTACTAGAGAGATGGTATGGAATATTCTGATAATCTTGCTGGCCAAGTCACACAAGGAGCTTGACTAATGAGTGGTAAACGACAGTTACAAGGCCCTTCCAAACAGATCCACGAGTTTATAACATGATTGATTGAAAAATCGTAGGATGTAGTAATAGAGATCCTCCTCCCAACTAACATTGTAGATAGCCCAGGTGCCCATACGTCATAGGATTGTTTCTAGCGAGCGCAGTGAATCTGGCGTATATACATATTCATTAGAGAAATACTATCATTACCAACCAATTTATTTTCTGGAAATTTACTGAATTTATAAGAGATAACTATCTATTTGTTCTCAGACGCGAAAATGTCCCTTGCCCAAAATCGCTGTCTAACAGAAGCCAAACTCTTCTACTCGTGGAGTTAGACCTCTATAATACGCATGTGCGAGCGAGAAATTCCTGACAAACTCTAAAAAAAGCGAAGAATTCATAGACTCCATCCACCCTCAAGAATGAACACAGATTTTGCCGAAAATTCTATAAACAAAGAATAACTAGGCAAATCGCACATACGAGGACATCCCTACATTCGATCATCCATCGTTAATTTTTCTACTGACCAAGTTGATCTCACTGAAATGACCAGGATGATGGCAGAGGAGTGTTCTTCACATTACTGAGAGCATATGAACCAATCAATAATATATCACTTCATCTACTATTAACACAGTAAATGAATACAAGAATATGTTATAAGAATCTCAACGAGCTAATCACTGCTCAATTGATGTCTTGAATAATGGCCTCTTTGAATCTAAAGAAGTTTAGCGCATGCATCTCTGTCTTTCATTATGGGTATCTCTTTATATGCACTGGCAGAATATTGGTGAATTGATGGAGGGAGTCATTCCTCAATAGTAGGACATCATTCCATATTACAGGAAAACCAACAGCCATTCTTATCACTCCACGTTAATGGGGCGTATGAATGAATTCTGAAAGAGTATACCCCTCATTAAATGAGTAGGTCATCTAAACGCCGGCAATGGCTTGTACCCACTTAATCATCCTAGTCATCTCTTCTCACCCTACGCTCTATCTTCTCACTGCTAGCGCTGAAACACTATAAGGCTCGAGTATATACGATTTAAAGGATTTACTAGGAATGTGTATATACTAAGAGGGAAAGTGTTTCTATATTCGTCATCACCCCTTGATATTTTACATGATTGATATAAAAACCTTTGTTTTACTCTTATGAGATTCGACAGAGCAAATAAGGACTCCACCAGAAAACTCATCTTAGTTAGAGACTTCCTCTATTCCAGATTGTTAAATTCCTATTACAAGTATCTTCTCTCAGCACCTTATTGCCTGCAAGATGTTCCAGGCAAGCTTTGATCAAGTAATAACAGCTAATTTTTAGAAAATCAATGGCCTTTCTTACACCTGATTACAACAAGCAACTGGAGAAGCAAAGCCGCATTGCCAAAAAGACCTTCCCACTCCACAATAGCCTCAAAAACGCAATAAGATACCAGGAAACAAACCTAACCAAAGATTACCAAAGACCTGTACAACAAAAAATTTAAACCCCTTAAGAAAGAAATTTGAAGGAAGAAACCTCAGAAGATTGGAAAAACCTCCCATGCTCATTGGATTGGGGAAAATTAACATGTAAAAATGTTCCATTTTACCAAAACTCTTGTATAATTTAATGCAATCCCAATCAAAATGCCCCAAGAGTTTCTTCACCCAGGCTTGAACAAAAAGTTTATTCTTAAATTCATTTTGGAAAAACAAAAGACCCCGAATAGCCAAATCAAACCTGAATGAAAAGAGCAACACAGGAGGGATCTCTATACAAGATTTTAAACTATATTACAGGGCTTATAGTCATAAAAACAGAACAGTACTGGCACAAAAACAAGACCTGTTGACCCATTTGGGAATAAAACTGAACATTCAAATCTGAGCACATACCACATTTCAGTCCTTCTTCATATTTGACAAGGGGCGCCAAGAACCACAATGGATGAAAAGACAGCATCTTCAGGCAAGTGGTGTTGGCAAAACTGGGATCCACCACTTGTAGAAGAATGAAAGCAAACCCCTACCTCTCACCCTGTTACAAAAAGTCAACTCCAGAATGGATTAAAGACCTCAACGTTGGAAACCCCAAACTCTGAAGTGATAGAAGAAAAACGTTGCATCAGACTACAAGACATAGGCATAGAAAAGACTTCCTCTTAAAATCAGACAGCAGCTGCACAAGAATTAAGGTCGACAATTGAACAAATGGACCTCATCAAACTCAAAAAGGCTTTGCTACATCAAAAGAAACAAGTGTCAAGGGAAGTGAAGAAGAAAATCCCAAGAAGAGGAAACCTTCACTGCAGACCAGTCTGAACCAAAGCAATTGATTTCCAGAATATATTAACTACTCAAAACAAAGAAAAAAAGAAAACAAATGAAAAAAAAAAAAAAAAAAAAAAAAAAGAACTGAACAGAGACTTCACAAGCGAGGAATTTAGAGTAGATGTCTGAAGGAAAACACTGTCAAAGAACTGCTCAAAACATCACTAATCGATTAAGGAAATTGCAAAGAAAACCCGTTTAAGATATCATCTTACTCCAATAAGATTTGGCTAGGATCAAGAAAAACAAATGAATACCAAGTGCGCCTGGAGAGGTTTGGGGAAAGGGGAACACTCATTCCACTGCCGTGGAATGTAAACTTGTACAGCCAACTATGGAAAGCCAGTGTGGAGAACCCTTGGAAAAGAATTGGAATGAACTTGCCACCTCGACCCAGCCATTACCACTCCTGGGCATGTAACCCTCAAGACTTACCTCACCACAGAGTATATGCATGGCCATGTTTATTGCCAGCTCTCTTCACAATAGCAAGGAGGCTGGAACCAACCTAAATTGCACCCTCAAACTGAACGGAGGTGATTAGAGAAAATGTGGGTACCATCTACACAATGGAATTCCTATGCAGCCTCAGTAAAGAAAGACGACATTTACGAGCTTTGCAGGAAAATGGCTGGAGCTAGGGACATCAGGCTGATGTGAAAAGTAACACAGTCCCAGAAAACAAACGATGCATGGTAATCACTCATCTTGTGGATGCTAGTGCCAATACCCAGTTGTAAGTATTTCTTGTATAGGGCCCCCTGAGCTTTTGTACAAAGCAGTTGGCATAATCATTTTGGAAACAACAACAACCAACAGAAAATACTGCATCAATAGAAACTGACTGAAACAGTGAACTTCTGCTCAAAACAGTCAAACTTCCCCATGGAAAATATTGAGAAAGACTAAGAGATAGGAAGCATGTTTTGGCAGGAATGCACGAGCTCTCTGGTGGTAGGGAATTGAGCGGAACATGGGTTTCCTAGATTTCGTAAAAATAAATAAATTAAATATTATGTGAAAAAAAATAAAAAATTAAAACTGGAAAAACTGCTTTCTTTAATTCACTAATATACATTAGGAACTGTAAAAAGGCATTATTGTCTATTTAGAAACAAATATAATACTAAAATCCCTTTAAGTTAGTTCCATATGAATTAATTACAAGAGGAGCACTGATAGCAAGCAATGGATTTTTCTGCCAAGGAGATGCTAGCCGGGGGGCCCAAGCCCCCCCCCCGAAAAAAAGGTTAAGGCTTATTGCCTGTAAACTTGGGATATCTGCAAGAAAAGGGGTGTTAAGGCCCCACCCTGCTGTCTATGACCTGATGTAACCATGGCAGGATTGTATCGAGATCGCCCTTACAAGTATACAGTTGGTCTCGGAATCCAGAGAGTGTTACCAAAAGCCACTGAACCAATAAAGAAAATGTTGGTCTCCAGTCAAGCACAACTCCTCCACCAACATCAGCTACACCTCACTGCTTGGAGATACTGTGCACAGCAGTGTCAAGCCTTATGTCTGTGTATCCCAAATTTATTTGAATATTAGCTCTCTCCTGGAGGAATAACTCAGTGGATGTTGCCACAAGCTTATATCCTCTATGATTAGGAGATTTATACGCCATAGTAAGGCCTTTTCATCTCTCTCAGGGAAAAAAAAAAGTAATCCAAGGCGAATAACACACCATCCAAACACTGTGTACATACCAAAGTAAACCTACCATAGTAACTAGCAATGTTAAATACATATATATATTCTAGTCGCTGTGCTCATAGTAGGATTGAAAGCCCTAATCCCTGGGCCAATCGGTCAGCCACCAAAAGGAAACAGCCAAGAATGATTGAGTCACAAAAAACGACATCTCCAGACCAAGTAGACTGCTGTGCTTCTCATCCAGACAAATATAGTCTGGACACTTTTTGATCAAATTGATTGAACATTCAAGCCCCTCCAGCTGGATGGTGGGGAGCCTTGGGCTCTGTGGGCTTGGGCACAACTGCTTTGCAAATTTGGTTTTATATGAAGGATTCTTGTGGTAAAAAAAAAAAAAAAGGAGCTAGATTACTGACATTTGAACTAACTGGGAAATAAAATGCTAGTTGTTTTTATTCATAGTTAGTATTAGGTTGGTTCTCTATATTTTTTTTGAATTATACAACATCACAGTTGTAACACTTTCGTTTTTACTTGTAGGACAATTTTAAAGGAATTAAGCTTAAATTTTTACTTCCCAAGTAAGTAGAAGTCTTAGTCCAATCATAAAGCATTAAAGAGCAAAATGTTTTATTGGGTAAAATTTATTTAGAAGCTACTCAACTCTGCCCAAGCTTTATCCACCAAGTCTAGGATATTTTAAGGCTTAGTGATTGTTTAGATTTAGTTAAATTTAGGTGTATGTTTTGGTGGAAATGTTAATACAATTGAACTAATTTGGAATATAAAATTGTTTTATTTATAATTTGTATTGGGTTAAGGTATACAAATGCCCTATATATTTTTTCTGAATTACACAACATCACATTATACACTTTCTTATTACTTTGAGGACAATTTAAAGGAACTAAACACAACTAAGCTTAAGCTTTTCCTTCCCAAATAAGTAGCATACAGCAATAGAAAAGCAGTTGGTAAATTTAATGAAAGCTTATTCCTTGGCTCCTGTTTATGGTTATGTGTAATACAACTTACGGCATATCTATAGAAAAAGAATTAAAAAAACCTAAAAAAAAAAAAAAAGAGGGGGTGGGATGTTGGGTAGTATCCTTTCTGGATACAAATGGAAAACTCTGTGTTCCAATCCTATTGATAAATTTTCCAATTTTTCTGATCTTGAAACTAACAATGGGAGGAGAATTTTTATGTTCCCACAGGTAAAAATCCCACCAATCTTAAATGTCTGAAAACATAAAACTATGGCTGTGCAGGATGAACTGGGAAATACCAGCCAGAGAGGTACCCCCATCTGGAACATTAAGGAATGAGGAACCTCAGACTCCTGAGTCACGGACACTTGAGCAACTCTCTGAATAATATTGGGGATAACTGTTTATAATGGGCCTTAATGAAGTTTACCTTCAGATGCTGAGAAACATTCCCACCTCTCCCCTTTATAGGAAAAAAGAAAAAACATGGATTCGGTTAATGAAACAACTCCTTAACTGTAAACTAGAGCCATTTTTTACAGTGGTAATTTCCTATTAAACAGGCACAACGTATTAACTGATTTATAGCCATAGGAACTGTGAAAGGATATTTCCCTAACTAGAGCCAAAATCAAATAATGAAGTGTTTTAAGTTGTGTAATTAAGCAAAATATATTAATATAGGAAAGCTCTGACATCAGCTATGAATTATTCTTCCTAGGAGGATGTTCGGCTAGGGGCATTCAAACCCCCCCCCCCCCAAATATAAAGCGCCTTTGCCTACAAGTGGGATATATGCAGGAGAAAGCAGTAAGGAAGTAAGTCCCTGGTTGTCAAGACCTGGCTGGAGCATGAAAAATGTTATGAGACGTTAATTGCTAGCATACAACTGGCCTCTGAAAATGCTAGAGAGCGTTTACCAAAGGCCACTAAAGCACATAGCAATAAAGTTGGTCTCCCTGAGACAAGCAAGGCTCCCCTGTCATATCAGCTATACTTCAACAGCCTGGAGATACTGTTGCAACAGTGGCAGCCAAGTGCTATATATTATATCCCAAATCTATTTGGCTATTTAGCTCTCTCCTTGGAGGAATAACTCACAGGAGATGCCACAAGCTTATGTCCTCTAGTGGTTTAGGAGATAGATGTTATAAGCCACAAAAGAACTTGTCACCCTTTATAAAGAAACCACAGTTTGTGATTAGCATACCATCCAAGCATCTGTGTCTATTGCTCACAGCTTAGCTTGACAAAATAATTGGTTCTGCTTAAATGCCTGTACATTCAATAGCTTGTGCTTGTTAGTATGACTAAAAAAGGGTATCACTGGGAAAGCTGTCAATCCATGAAGGAAAACAACCTGAACAGACTGAAGTCCAAAAATGGACAACTTCAAAGGAATTAGACTGTTTTCTTCCACCCACTTGTGCCCCTTTCCCAGAGCCCAGAACAAACTGCGGAAATGAGGAGGCGTGGTAGATTGTAAAGACTGCAGAGAGATAGGGGTGAATCATGAGACTACAGGAATATAGTCTGGACTCCTGATCGATCAACATGCCTGTGCATACAAGCTTCTCCAACTGGACTATGGGAACTTGAGTTGTTCAAAATTTGGACCCATAGATACTTGCAAAATGTACCAAATACCTAATTGTATGACATACTGAGTAACATCAAGTTATCTGAAAACAACTTGTGTTGTTATATTGTAAATCCCTTTAAAATAAAAAAAAATAATGGGAACATTAGGGGCTGGAGAGATGGCTCCAGCCAGTTCAGAGCACTGGCTGCTCATTGCAGAGGACCCCCAGTTTTGGTTCCAATACCCATATGTCACCTTAACAATCATCCATTAACTCCAGTTTTCAGGGGGATCCAATGCCCTTCTTCTGACCATGGGCTTTGCATGGCATGGACGCACTTATATACTGCAGGCAATATACTCATACCATAATAAAAAATAAAAAAATTTGAAAATCAATAAGAACACGTTGGTAAATATATCAATATATATGAGTCCTGCCAAGGACAGGGCTCCCTGTAGGCCAGCTGTCCTTAAACTCACTCTGTAGACCGGCTGGCCTTAAACTCACAAAGGTATGCCAACCCTGCCTGCCTCCTGAGTGCTAGCGATAAAGGCGATGTCCCACCATGCCGCTAATGTATTTTAAATATGCATATTTTATAATCACTTCTTAATACATACACCAATGCTTTAATCAATGAGTTAAGGGAGGTGTGATTGGTTTAGAATGAGCTTCAAGTATTCACACATTTTCTGTCCCCAGTTGGTGGCACTTGTTTGGGGAGATCTTAGAAGCTTTTGCCATGCTGGAGGAGTACATCTTGGGGGGGCCAGGCTTAGTGAGTTAACAAGCCCTGCAGGTCTCCAGTCTCTCTCTTTGAACTTTCCCCTGTGCTCATTGGAGATGTGAACCTCGGCTTCTGCTCCAGCCCCAGGCCTTCCATGCCTCCCCCTCCCCCACAATGGACTTTAATTCCCTGAACCGCCAATCATAAGCGCAAATTAAAACTCTTCCTTTTCTAAAGTTAAAAAAAAAACGAAGAAGAAAAGTCACATATATTCCTTGGACACAGTATGTCACTGAAGTTTAAACTCAGAGTGAGAAGTGATTTTGCCAGTAGCAATAGGAAAATGTTCAAAACGCATGTGATGGGTTTAAATACATACTCAAGAAAAAAAAATAATGCTCCTAGCAGACCTTGCCAAAGAAGTCCACACAACAGGAGGCCACCAAAGTGCACTCTCGGCCTTCTTGATGATCAGCACAGCACAGTGGGACCACGGCACTTCACAGCCAGTGACTTGTTAAATTTGCTACTCTACTGTATACCCAACAGTATCAACTGGAAACTCTCTTTGGAGAGTAACTTAGGGCTGAGTTCAGGATGCACACTTACCAGCCAGCACTCCCAGGCCTACTGACAGTCCTGGATGTGTGCAAAGGAGTTGGCAGCAGCTTTGCTTTGAGAGGGAAACTGAAAGGGTGGCTGCAGGAGAAGATTGATGATTATAAGTAACCATTAGAATGCCACATAGCTGTCAGAGAAAATGAAGTCACAATTAACTCATTCTAAACACGTCTACTGGGGAAAGGGGTTGAATCACAAATGTATAAAACAGTATGTACAGAATAATACAATGTCATAACGTTTGATTTTAAAATCTGTATCAGGGGCTGGACAGATGGCTCAGTGGTTAAGAGCACTGGCTGCTCTAGCAGAGGACCCGGGTTCAATTTCCAGCATCCACATGGTGGCTAACAACTGTCCCTAACTCTAGTTCTGAGGGATTCAATACCCTTTTCTGACCACAGGCATTGCACAACACAGGTGAACTTACATACACCCATACATTACACTCATACACATAAAATAATATAAATAAATATAATAAATAAATAAATAAAATCTGTACCAGGGCCAGTGAAATAGCTCAGCAGGTAAAGGCACTTGCTACCAAGCCTAATGGCCAGAGTTTTATCCTCAGGACCCACAAGGTAGAATGAAGGAACTGACTCCCACAAGTTGTCTTCTGATATCCACAGTCTCCATAGCATGCATGTGTGTGCACACTCACAAAATAAATAGAATGTTTAAAAATTAAAATAAGCATCTGGAGAGATGGCTCAGCAGTTAAAAGCACTGACTGCTCTTGCAGAGGACCTGTGTTCAATTCCCAGCACCCACATGGCGGCTAAGAACTGTCTTTAGTGCCAGGCGTGGTGGCGCACACCTTTAATCACAGCACTTGGGAGGCAGAGGCAGGTGGATCTCTGTGAGTTCAAGGCCAGCCTGGTCTACAGAGTGAGCTCCAGGCCAGCTGGGACTAAAGGGAGACACCATCTCAAAAATACCACAAAAAAAAAAATTAGGACACCTGAAAATAGTTTTATTGGGACATTTTGTTTCTTCAGCATAAGTGGCATGTGAGGACTTTGTTTTATGTGCTTAGCAGGATCTGCTCAGGGAAGAACAAGGCACTGGGTGTGTGGAGGAGTTTATGCCTTGACTCTGCCTTGGCGTCATAAACAACGCCCACTTCAACATTATCTGCAAGTGCTCCATCAAAGTGGTTCTGTTTCAGATTTGGAAATCCAGGAGAGCCACGTGTCTTCC
>VZQC01002946.1:20713-64174 GCA_009823505.1 Rhizomys pruinosus
GTCCATGCATGCTTGATTTCAGCTCATCTGATATGAGGTTCTTTTTACAACCCCCTGACAAGTGCTTGAAGTTAGTTTAACCATGACAGATAAGGAGTGTTTCAACACACAACAGGCAATGTGATGTTTTATCCTACAGCTGTCCAACATACAGCTGTCCTAGAGCTTACTGACATACAGACTGTGTGTTATTCGTCCGTGGAAAATATACAGCACCTAACCTTTGCTATGCGCAGAAAGCCCAGCATGGTAGTGCACATCTATAACCTCAGGACGTGGGAAGCTGAGGGAGGAGCATCGTCTTGGGTTTGATGCCAGTCTGGACTACATGGTAAGAACCAGGCTGAAGGAAGACCTCCATTAGCCCCAAACCATAAAGCAAACAGGCCTGGTCAGAACCCCCAAACATAAACCTCTGCAAACAGGCCCTACTTTGCAAACAAGCCGTCCTGAGACCCTCAGCCATCTATGGGGGAGAATGCAGGCTTTGACTTCACTAACCAACCCACAAAAGCACATCAGCTCCCTGCTTCTTGGTCCCTGTGGCTACTGCCGACTCTTGCGGGCCTGCAGTCACCCCTCATTACTAATAAAGGTCAGTATGGATATCTATAAGGTTGGTTGCTTTTTCTTTCCTACCTATGACTCTTCCAACTCTTAATCGTAACATTTACCAGGAGAGAGTTCTCACCCAGGATAGAGTTTCCACTCAACTCCTGATTTCCTAGCACAGGCCAGCCAGGGCTACAGAGCAAGACACTGTCTAAAACTGACAGACATTCCCAATTCTTCTGTCATGAGAGCTCAAAGCACCAGGTGAGCCCATCATCCAGTTCACGTGTGTCAGGCCCCCCACCCCCAGGCACCGTCTCCTGACCCTGAGCCTACTCAGTTCCCTTCCAAGGACCCTGTTACAAACTCTCAACCCAAAGAGTAACAGAAATCTTCTGTACTTCACGCAAAATGGAATAATGCATACTGACCCAGAAATCTACACTTCCCAGCTTTCCAGCACAGAGTGCAGAACTAGGGAGCACACGTGACTGTGGGCAGCCAGGGACGTGCTGGTGCTACTTTCCTTCCCTGCCCTTCACCCCATGTTCTCTGTCCTTTTGCTTTCAGTGTCTTTTCTTAAAGAGTTTTAGTGTGGGGGCTGGAGAGATGGGTCCAAAGTTAAGAGCACTGGCTGCTCTTAGAGAGGCCCTGGGTTTGATTACTAGCACCCCCATGGCAACTAACAACCATCTGTCAGGTGTACTTACCAACGTGCACTCATACATATCAAATAAAAGCGGTTAAGAGCACTGACTGCTCTTGCAGAGGACCCAGGTTCGATCCCCAGCACACACATGGCAGCTGAGAACCGTATTTAACTCCAGTTCCAGGGGAATCTGACACCCTCTTCTGACCTCCGCGGCATTGCATGACATGGGTACACAAATCTACATTCATACACATACAAGAATAAATTAAAAAAACTAAAAAAAATCATTTTATATGTTTGTGTATGAGTGCACGCATGTGTGTGAATGTGGACCATACTACACACATGGAGGTCAGAGGACAGCTCTCCAGAGTCAGTTCTCACCTTCTACTTTGTTTTATCTTATTATTTATTTATTTTGTATGTGTATGAATGTACTGTCTGCACATAGGTGTGCACCTGTGTCGTGCAATGCCGCAGAGGTCAGAAGAGGGTCTTGGATTCCCCTGGAACTGGAGTTCTCCTGGAATTGGAGTTATAGACGGTTCTCAGCTGCCATGTGGGTGCTGGGGATCGAGCCCGGGTCCTCTGCAAGAGCAGTCGGTGCTCTTAACCGCTAGGCTATCTCTCCAGCCCCTATTTTATTTATTTTAATTCTATTTGTATGAGTGTATTGCCTGTGCGTATGCTAGTGCACCCTGTTGTGCAATGTCCTCAGAAGATAGAAGAGGGTATCAGATCCCCTGGAACTGGAGTTTTGGTCTGTTGTTAGCCACCATGTGGGTGCTGGGATTCCAACCCAGGTCTTGTACAAGAGCAGCCAGTGCTCTCAAGCAGTAAGCTGTCTCTCCAGCCTTGCTTCCACCTTATTTGAGGCAAGATCTCTTATTTCTGTTGCTTCATCCCCGCTGGCCGGCCTGTGAGCTTCTAGCCAATTCTGTCTCTGTCTCCCATCTCATCATAAGAATGTTGGATTGTGGATGCATGTCATCTCACATAGCACATCTGGCTTTTTTTTACATGTGTTCTGGGGAGCGAACTCAGGCTGCCATGTTTGCATGGCAAATGCTTTTGCCCACTAAGCAATCTCCCTGGCCCTCGTTTCTTCTTTAATGTCACCATGTGATGACACATCCCCCTCCCCTAAGGATTGAGAATAGAGAGGATGGAGACAGTCAACCCAGCCTCTATGGAGTCTATCGTCCTCAGGAGATACGAACCCTAGATTATTCCCACCACCCCTTTGCCCCCTGCCCAAAAAAGTTATCACAGCTGTGATCATTGTACTTAAAGGAAAAAGACTGGGGTTCCAGGGAACATTTGAGTCCACACCTCAAGGGCAAAGCATGGAGAGAAATGAAGAACATTTATAACCAAAGTATGGACTCATTCTTCCACTTCTGTTGGCGGTAACATGCACGGGAAACTTGCCAGGTAAAACCTAGACCCCAAAACAAATCCCATTATTTTAACAGCAGTAGAATGATCCCACTAACAGAAAGTGCTCTGCAGAAAAGTCTGGCACAAGTTCAACAGGCCCACGAGCGTCGGTCTCTAATAGAAACAAAGCCCCATGCTTTCATCCCACAGTACAGTCGCTGCCCTCTGGCTCTTCCAAGCAGGGCTCCCCTTATACATTCACCTGGTCCCTGCTTCCTCAACGGCTGGCTGCAGTGACTTGCAGTGAAAAGAAATGGATAAACAGAAGTGCTGAATGAACTTATCATATAAGAGCAAGTTTTGTACCATAAATCTCGCTGTGTGTACCAAAACTACACTCATTGTAACTAGGTTATACACACACACACAGACACACACACACACAGACACACACACACACACACACATACACACACACACACATGCTAAAAAATACATTTTCATAACCAATATAGAAACAACCAAGATCATAAATCAGGTGTTAATTATAAACAATGGCCACTGTTCTTTGTATTTACAGAATAACATCCCAGATAAGAAAGGCCCATTTCCACTAGGGCAGAGTTTTCATATTCATCCATTTCTTGGCTCTAGGCATGGCTTCACAGCCAAGATTCATGCTCGGACCCTTCGTGGCAAGCAGTAACTAAACAGAACTCAAGTGGCAGCCACTTTATCATTGCCGTCCTTCCAGAATGTCTCTCCGCCTATGTGCAAACCCTTTGATTTACTTCCCTTCTCTGCACTAGTTACAACTGTAGGGTTTTGATCTCGGCTTGAATACGCATAAATCTTTTTTAATCTTCCCATCAGGAACTGCTTCCTCTTCCACCCTTCCCAACCTCCTTCCCCAGCCCCTTCTCCTGCTTCTCAGGTCACAGCCCCTTCTCTCACTGCTACTTTGAATCATCTCCAAACCACTAACTGCACTCACTGCTGTATATAAATGCATGTCCCTTTCAAAACTGAAATGACAAAATATTATGAAGAAAACTGGCATTGAGATGCAGCCTTGCCTAACTAGTAATGCCACCACTCATGCAGCCGGAGTTCTAGAAAGCATGCTTTGTTGTCATTCTTTTCTAAACAAAAATAGGTATTCAGATACTAAGAAGTTTAAAAAATATTACTTAGCATTTTTCTTTTTTTTCTTAGAAGATTATTTATTCAATCCTTATAATAGATTTTAAAACATCTTATTAAACTTATGAAAATAATATAATCTATCCAAAATTAGCAAAACTTTATGGAGTTGCAAATTCTGAGCTGAATTAGGTTCTGTGGGTACCAAAGTAAATCTTTTTTTTCACATAAATTTATTTTTATTTTTTTTAAAAATCTAGACCCATGTTCCCGCTCATTCCCCCACCCTGCCAGAGCTCATGCATTCTGCCAAACATGCTTTTCATCTCTTTCTCAATATTCTCCATGAGGAAGTTGACTGTTTTGAGCAGAAGTTGACTGTTTCAGTCAGTTACTTAGCATTTTTCTGCAAATGGAAATTGTTATTTCCTTTCTAATATATATAAAAGCAATCCCTACTTGGAAAAAAAAAAAAAAACAAGCTGTGCAGATTTTCTTTGTTTGTTCTTTTCAGATGAGGCTCTTACTACAGAGCCCAGGCTGGCCTTGAACTAGCAATCCTCTTGCCTCTGCCTTCTAAGTGCTGGGATTACAAGCATGGACCACCAGCTAGCAGCAGTACAGAACTTATGAAGCAGGAAATAAAAGTTCTCTCACAGGTACTCACCCACTGGCCCACAAAGAGAGGACCACAGACAGCTTGGAGGAAAGCCACTCAAAGGCTGGAGATGGATGAACTTCTATATAAAGGTACGGTGAAAAAGGTAGCACTCTGCAACTTTAACTTAATGGAATTCTAGTGGATATTTTTAGACAATGGAACATGTGACTTTAGCTCAATCTTTTAAAATAATCTCTCTACAGTAATCTATTATAGACAAAATTCAACAGAAGTGTGCATTTCACTTCAAATATCCATACAAGTATTTTGCATTATATTTTATGACAAATTCTTGGAAGCACAACTAATCCTTTATGTACACATGTTTAAGTTGGGTACACATTGCCACTTGTATGCAAGAAATCTTTTTACATATGCAAATACAGATGTTTACATATGCAAATAGGAACAGCTTTGATCCTCTACTGCCACGCATGAGATCCAAGGACAAGTCATACCATGAATAAGAACAATGGTTAAAAATGGCCAGCGTGCCAGGCATGGTGGAACTCACCTTTAATCCTAGCATTCAGAGGAAGAGGCAGATAGATCTCTGTGAGATGGAGGCCAGCCTGGTCTACATGGTGAGTTCCAGGCTAGCTGAGGCTACAGGAAAACGCTATCTCAAAAACAAAAAGGCAAATAAGCAAAAGAGAATGGCCAGTGTATTTTCAGAGACAGAGCCAATGGTAAGGTGCCTATCCTCCTATAGACAGCCACTCAGCCATGCTCCTGTATGGAACGGTGGTGAACCTCGCCAGGTTGCCAGGTTTGGAATGGGAGAGGGACCAGTGGGATGGGTACAAGGGAGGTGATGGGGGAGGGGTAAGACCAAAATACATCACATACACGTGTGACAGTAGTATCCATATTATGTTGAACTAATTACCGTGAAGAATTAATATACCCTATCACAATAAAGAAGACAGATCAATGCAGCTCTGTCAGTAATGCAGTAATGAGAAACTGGAAATATTCAACAAGAGAAGAAAGATAACAAAGTCCTGTGCTCACATCACTATGTCACCCTATGATTCTGCACATCACTATGGAAGAAAACCTCCCTTTGAAGCACTGCTGGTCTCACAGAAAGTAAAGAACTATCTAGAGTCACCTCACCCTTTCTCCTCACATTCATCTCTGCCAAATATAAGTAAGTACTTGAGCAGGGCTCAGGGGGAATTAGAAAGTCTAGAAACCAGTGTCTCAGTGTCCTGAAGTCACTGCAGGAACATAGAGAAGGCGGGAACTGTGGGCCGTGGACAACCAGAGCTGTCTGGGCTCACATGCAGAACGTGCGGTAACATTTCCATGAGGCCAGATGACGAAGCAGCCACGCTGTGAGGTACCAAGTTTGGAACTTGTTAAAAGCAGGAGGATTGCACCCTGCTCTCAAGGAACGTGTCTAGGACAAGGGAAGAACCCTGGTTCACGGGTGCCCCCTGCCTGCTGAATGAAGGAGACATGAAAGATGAGCAAACCCCAAAGAAGGCATCATCCATGCAGTCAGGGTACAGACCGAGAACAGGAGCTGTGGGGGCTGTCAGACAGGATACCCATGAGACACGTACAAAGCCCGGAGGCGCCAATTCCAACTACAAATTGAATCTGCACAGAAAAAGGTAAAAACTTCCAGAAATAATTGAGAAAAATGCAAATGACAAAATAATATTGGAATAAGAAACTACGGGGTTAGGTTTAATGGGAGACTGGAACAAGTGAAAATATAATTACAGGGCCTGGGACGTAGCTCCGCTGGTAGAATGCTTTCCTAGCATGCAGGAAGCCCTGGATGCAATTTCCACATAAAACTAGATATGGTAACACACACCTGTACCTCAGGAAGTGGGGCAGGAGGAGCAGGGGTTCAAGGTCATCCACAGCTACATGAGTTTAAGACCAGCCTGGGCTGGAGACTGAAGAAAGAGGAGAGGGGAGACGGAGGAAAAAAAGAAGGAAGGGCTGCCAGGCGTGGTGGCACACGCCTTTAATCCTAGCACTCGGGAGGCAGGGGCAGGTGGATCTTTGTGAGTTCAAGGCCAGCCTGGTCTACAGGGTGAGTTCCAGGACAGCTGGGGCTACAGGGAGACCCTGTCTCAAAAAAAAAAAAAAAAAAAAAAAAAAGGAAGGGAGGGAGAGAGAGAGGAGGAGGAAAGGAGGCAGGGAGGGGGGAGAGAGGAAAGGAAGGGAGAGGGGGAGAGGGAAGGAAGGGAGGGGGAGAGAGGAAAGGAAAGGAGGGGGAGAGGGAAAAAGAGGGAGGAAGAAGGAAGAAAAACATAATTATATTTCTGAAGAATTTACCCAGAATGAAAACAGAACGAGATGAGCTAGCAGATATCAATCACAGAGACAATGACCCCTACACAACCAGAGAGGAGACGCATACTGACAACAGCATGTTGGGATATCGCCAAAATTCCAGTGGCAATGCTAGCCAGAGCAGTGAAACTTGCAGAGAGAAAAAGCTCTCATCCCAGCGCTGCACACTCCGCAAAAATCCCCTTCAGGAAAAGGATGACAAACACCCACAGAGGCAGGCGGATGTCTGTGAGTTCAAGGCCAGTCTGGTCTACAGAGTGAGTTCCAGGACAGCTGGGGCTACAGGGAGACCCTGTCTTGAAAAGACCAAAAAGAAAAAAAAAAAAAAAAGTGAAGTGATTTTGCTAATACCTTGTTCAAGTTTGCTTTCAATCGCTGTGACAAAACACTTTGAACAATACCAACTTGGGGAGGAAAGGGTTTATTCAGTTTACATCTCCCAGGACAGAGTTCATCATTTAGGGATCCCAAGGTAGGAACTCCTGGAGGCAGGAGCTGAAGCACAGGCCATGGAAGAATGCTGCTCAATGGCGTGCTCCCCTGGCCATGCTGTCTTAAACAATACAGAACAATCTGTCCAAGGGTGGGACCACCTACAGTGGGCTGGGCCCTCCCACATCAATAACAATCAAGAAAATAGCCCACAGACATGGCCACAGGCCAGTCCAATGGAGGAAATTCCCCAATTGAGGCTTCCTCAACCCAGCTGTGTCAAGTTGACCATAAAGCTATCCAACACATATCTGCAAAACATATTTGACAGAAGACACATCTAAAATATGCAAAGAATATTTTTAAGTAAAATTTCCATTTTATTTTATTTTCCTGGAAGATGGTTTGTCTTCTGTCCTAACGAAGTCAGGCCTTTACTTGGGCTTCAGTGGAGGTCGTGGGGCAGCACCAGCAGCTCTAAATTTTGGTGGCAGCATTCAGTCTTTAACGACCACCTTGCCATGAATGCCACAGCTCACGCAGTAATGCAGCTTGACATAGAGCTTGGGAAGAATGTAAGCCTCGAGGATGCTCACTTCAGAAAAGTCCCTGATGGCGGCTGCCCTTACCATGTTCGGAATAACGAACTTCTTAATGGCTGGGTGCAGACTGTGCAGCGAATGGGCTGCAAATGGCCTCAGCCCTTTTTAGTGCAACTGTTTTTTGTTTGTTTGTTTGTTTTGTCATCTTGGAGCCAGGACCCAGCAAAGAATTTTTTAATTCAACAGTAAGACAATGACAAGAAATTAAGATCTAAATAGATAGTTCAGCAAAGATGGTAACAGAGACGGCAAATAAAGTATACATAGCGATGCCTGGTATCATATGAAACACGCTGT
Source organism: Rhizomys pruinosus (assembly GCA_009823505.1). Classification (NCBI taxonomy): domain Eukaryota; kingdom Metazoa; phylum Chordata; class Mammalia; order Rodentia; family Spalacidae; genus Rhizomys; species Rhizomys pruinosus. Next base: position 28,752 of record VZQC01002946.1, read on the forward strand.
GATGCCACTGTGTGTGCATTAGAGTGGATAAAATCCAAAGGCCTGACCCCACCAAATGCCATGAAAGAACTTTCATCCACCACTGATGAACGTGAAGAAGTGGTTTGGAAGATGGCTTGTGAGTGTTGAGCAGATCTTGCTGTAGGTCCATGGGTTGTGTGCCCATGGAACTGCCTAGGTGTGGAAGAACTCATATCCTCTCATCCATATGTAACATGAGAGTGTTTTTGACACCTTCATTAGTAACTGCCAAAACCTGGAAGTGATGGTTTTCTCACGAAGTGTGTAAAGGAACTATGGCACATCAACACTTCTACTCAGTGATTGCAGAGAGCCAGAAGCCAAGAAAAGAAGGCAGGGACCAAACAGAACTCTGCTGAGTAGAGGAAGCTGGCCTGGAAAGGATGCATGAACATGGTCCCAACCATATGACATCTTAGAAATGGCTAAGCTATTCAAGAACTCATGAAGCCATGAGCCAAAATAAATCTTTCCTCCCGTGGAGTCACCTATATTTGATTAATGCAGATGGATGCCTGGTATTGCATTCATCAAAGTCCATGGAACTTTACAGCAAAAACAATGAAGCTTGATGCATGGACAGTTTAAGGACTCACCTCCAGGTTTGAAGAATCTCACCATGGGATGCAGGACATACAAATGGGCACCACAACCTCACCAGTGGAGTGAGGCAATGACAGAAACAAAAACAATAGACCCATCTCACTAATGAACACAGATACAAAAATCCTAAACAAAATATTTGTAAATCACATACAAAGATAAAAAAGATCATCTATCATGACCAAGTTGGATTCATATCAGAGATGCAGGGATGGTTCAACATACATAAATCAATAAATATCATAAAACACACAAAAGGACTGAAAGACAAAAACCACACAATCATCTCAATTGATGAAGAGAAAGCCTTTGACAAAATACAGCATCCCTTCATCTTTAAAGTTCTAGAGGGAATTGGACTGAAGGGAACATTCCTCAATGTAAACAAAGCCATATACAACAAACCCACAGCCAATATCATCCTAAATGGAGAGGAATTTGAACCATTCCCCTTAAAGGCAGGAACCCAGCAAGGCTGCCTCCTATCAACACTCCTCTTCAATATAGTGCTTGAAACACTTGCTAGGGCAATAAAGCAAGAAAAGGAAGTTAAAGGAGTACTAAATGGAAAAGAAGTCAAACTATCCCTGTTTGCAGATGATATGATAGTTTAACTGAAGGATGCTAAATACTCCACCAGAAAACTCCTAGAAACAGTTAAGGGTTTCAGTAAAGTGGCAGGATACAAAATTAACCTAGAAAAAATCAGTAGCCTTTCTTTACACTGACAATAAGTAACTGAAGAAGGAATCTAAGGAGATGTTCCCACTCATGAAAGCCTCAAAAAAAAAATACCTAGGAATAAACCTACCAAAGACACCAAAGATCTCTACATCAAAAGTTTTAAACCCTTAAAGAAGGAATTGAAGAAAATATCAGAAGATGGAGAAACCTCCCATACTCGTGGATTGGAAAAATATAGTAAAAATGTCCATTTGACCCAAATTAATATACAGATCCAATACAATCTCAATTAAAATTCCCATAAGTTTCTTCACAGACTTGGACAAAAAATCCTTAAATTCATATGGAAAAACAAAAGACCCCAAACAGCTAAAGCAACCCTGAGTGAAAAATGCAATACAGGGGGGATTGCATTTTTTCCACCCACAGAGTGGGAGGAAACCTTCACCAGTGATACATCTGACAGAGCATTAACTTCCACAATATAAAAACTACTCAAAAAACAAAGAAGAATATAAATGACTCACTCAAAAGATGGAGTAAAGAGCTGAACAGAGACTTCACCAGTGAGGAAGTAAAGATGGCTGAAAAACATCTCAAAAAGTGTTCAACATCATTAATAATTAACGAACTGCAAATTAAAACCACTCTAAGATATCATCTCACTCCAATAAGACTGGCTAAGATAAAGAAAACAAAAGACACTTACTGGACTTCAAGCTATACTACAAGGGTTATAATCATAAAAACAGCCTGGTACTGGCACGAGAACAGACCCATTGACCAATGGAACAAAACTGAATATCCAGACTTGAGCACATACAATTTAAGCCACCTCATATTCAATAACAGGACCAAAAAAGCCCATTGGAGGAAAGATAGCATCTTCAGCAAATGGTGCTGGCAAAACTGGATCACCATATGTAGAACAAAATTAAACCTCTACCTCTCACCTGGTATAAAAATCAACTTGAAATGGATCAAAGACCTCAATGTGAAACCTGAAACTCTGAAGGTGATAGAAGAAAAAGTTGGCAGCAACCTACAAGACATAGGCATAGGAAAAGTCTTTTTTGCAGCACTTTATTTTTTCTTTACAGGACAATGTGTTTCTGGGGCCTAATGTTCTCACTGAACAGTAGAAAACCAAAATTTGTCATTTCTTTAAGAATTGAGTACAAAGAAACTTTACAAAAATTAAAAGGATGAATAAATTTTCAGGTGTAAATGCACACATTCCCAATTTAAGACAAGTTACAACCCACGGGTGAGAAGGGAAACACCAGAATGGTAACTGGGTCCTAAGGCTCCAACTTTCCCACCCCATTAGACCGGCAAGTGCTAACTGGTTTAGGAACCTTACCAGTCTCAAGAAATCCTGGTTCAATCAGCTCTGTCCTTAATACCCTGCACAGATCACTGCACTCCACTCAGATCCACCAGGTTGGGGATTTCTCTTCCATGGTGTGCTCGCCTCAGCCACCATGTGGTTCGGTCACCAAACCACATGGACTAAGGGCTTAAATCAAGATATGCACCCTTCTGACAATGAAAAAAAAAATAAAGAAAAAAAAAGATATGCACAGGATATTAAACATATATCAAGGGACCTTGAATACAGGGCCAAAAATCAGCAACAAGTTCTAAGATCCAGTGCTGATACCAGATACAAGCTCAAGGACAAAATTCTGTTCAGTGGCTCATTCCAATTTCATGAGGCTTACATGAGGTGGACATTTGCCAGGGCAAATTGAACTTCAGAATCAGCTCATGCAGCAGATGCCTGGTACCTGCTCAGTCCATCTAGAAGCATTTGTGGTGGACAATGGAAGGGGAAAAGACTCTAAATCAGACAGCAGCTGCATAGGAAATAAGGTCGACAATTGAGAAGTGGGACCTCATTAAACTCAAAAGCTTCTGTACATCAAGAGAAACAATCAGGGAAGTGAAGAAAAAACCCACAGAGTGGGAGGAAACCTTCACTGCTGGTGCATCTGACAGAGCATTAACTTCCAAATATATAAACTCCTCAAAAAAAAAACAAAGAAGAAAACAAATGACTCATTCAAAAGATGGAGCAAAGAGCTAAACAGAGACTTCACCAGTGAGGAAGTAAAGATGACTGAAAAACATCTTTAAAAGTTTTCAACATCAGGGCTGGAGAGATGGCCTAGTGGTCAAGAGCACCATCCGCTCTTACAGAGGACCTGGGTTCGATCTCCAGCACCCACCTAGTGGCTGAGAACCATCTGAAACTCCAATTCCAGGAGAACTCCAGTTCCAGGGGAATCTGACACCCTCTTCTGACCTCTGCGACATTGCACAACATGGGTGCACAAACTTGCATGCATACAGTACATTCATACACATACAGAAATAAATAAAATTAAAAAAAAATTTTTTTTAAGTTTTCAACATCATTAATAATTAAGGAAATGCAAATTAAAACCATGCTAAGATACCATCTCACTCCAATAAGACTGGCTAAGATCAAGAAAACAAAAGACACCAAATGCTGGAAAGGTTCTGGGGAAAGGGGAATACTCATCCACTGGTGGTAGGAATGTAAACTCATACAACCACTATGAAAAGCAGTGTGGAGAACCCTTAAAAAACACAAAATGAGGGGCTGAAGAGGTGGCCTACTGGTTAAGAGTGCCGACTGCTCTTGCAAAGGACCTGGGTTCGATCCCCAGCACCCACACCCATATGGCAGCTGAGAACCATCTGTAACTCCATTTCCAGGAGAACTCCAGTTCCAGGGGAATCTGACACCCTCTTCTGACCTCTGCAGCACTGCACAACACGGGTGCATAAACCTACATGCAGACAGTACATTCATACACATAAAAAATAAATAAAATTAAAAATAAATAAATAATTTAAAAAACTCAAAATGAGCCTACCACTTGACCCAGCCATACCACTCCTGGGTATATACCGACAAGACTCATCCTACTGCAAAGGTAATGCACATCTATATTCATTGAAGCCTTCTTCCAGCAAGAAGCTGGAAGCAACTGTGGTACATCTACACAGTGGAGTTCTATGCAGTGGTAAAGAAAAATGACATCATGAACTTTGCAGGTAAATGGATGGAACTTGAAGCCATTATGCTAAGTGAAGCAACACAGTCCCAAAGAAACAAACAGGGAATGGTTTCTGTCATTTGTGGATGCTAGCACCAAATCCCCCAATTGAAAGACAAGCTGAGCAACGTTATTATTATATCTATTTCTATCTGAGAGCAGCTGTTATAAGGTGAATTTCTTAATGAGCCCTAGAGTTAATTTACTACATACTTTCAGACATGGTAATTAATGTATATGGGTGAAAAGTATATATCCATATTTTAGAGTAATATAAAATATAAAATTCAAGGGAAAAATGTGAACTCCTAAGCATATAGTGGAGTTTACATACAGTTTATTCCTAGAGGACATAACTCTGGTGCATGTATGATGTTTATATAGGTATATTTTGGAGCAATATAATGGGGAGGGAATCACAACAACATAGGGACTGGGTCAAAGAACTGTCTGACATAGTTAAATTTGGCCCAAAACAAAGGACCTTTAACTTTAAAAAGACTGAGAGAAGGATGAAAGACATATATGGCACAATGCATGATCTGGGGTGGGAAGGGAAGGAAAGAGGGAATGTGTCTAAATGGAACTAAGAAATGATGTCTGAAATACACAAAACATCAATAAAAGTTCCCTCCAGCACTGAGTACTGCATGCCAGGGTCATGTAAAAGGATGCATTCCCTTCCCTCCAGCACTGAGCACTCCATGCCAGGATCTTGTAAAAGGATGCATTCCCTTCCTACCAGCACTGAGCACTCCATGCCAGGATCTTGTAAAAGGATGCATTCCCTTCCCACCAGCACTGAGCACTCCATGCCAGGATCTTGTAAAAGGATGCATTCCCTTCCCTCCAGCACTGAGCACTCCAAGTCTGTATCACTCAGGACTCAGCTCTACCAAGTTTGTAACAAGTCCATGTGCTCAAGGAACTAAAGTTATCTTTCCTAGTTCTTCAGGCACTTTCCTAAGGAGCCTGAGCAAGTCCACTGGCAAATAAACGCACGTACAAATGCCCATACAATTATTTACCTTTTGTCATTATTAATGCTATAATGTTAAATTTAAAATTTTATAATCGTAAGTTTACAATTAATTACTTTATACTATTATCTCCATACTATATACAATAAATATGTTGCCCTTCATGTGTCTATGCTATATTTTCTGAAAACTCAACAAAATCTTTGGTCCCAAGTAAGAAAAGAAATCCAACTTTATGTGAAATAGGGAAATGATAAAAGTCACAGTTTTTCATGATCACATGTGACAATGAATCTGGCTGCTTCTGCCCATCTTCCATAATGGCGGAGCCCGCATTATACAGAGAGAGCCTGGACGGCAAGGGAAACCGCCAACAAATCAAATTTTCTGTACAATCTTTAAGAAAACCTCTGATTCTTTGCTTTTCTAATATAAAGTGCTCAATAAGCATCACTTTGAATCCACTTTCAAATATATTCAGCCTTCGTCCTGGCTGCTATCCCCTTTGCTCCCAAATAAAGTCCCACCAGGTGTTGGTTTAAGCTCCGAGAGCTGAAACACTGCTAAATATTTGTTCTTGCTAGATAAAACACAGGGACTTCCCAGGCATGAGACAGCAGCATTATTTCTCCCTCTATTTTCCTCCTTACTCTGCCTTTAAATTGCCATTCGGTGGGATGTGGGCTCATGTGGGGCCTCCTCCAGACCCAGGATAACAAGTCAGGCTCTCTCTGAGGAGCAAGCTTCCCACCCAATGGCTTTCCCTGCACTGCTCCATCTGAATGGGCCTTGGACCTCGACATGACCCCTGACTTCCATGCTCCTCAGCCTTAGAACATTCTTTTATAGTTGGGAAGAACTTGATTTGTTTTTTAGAGATAATATCACATGAGATGGAACATAACTGAGTTCCTATTAAAACTTCATTTTAAAAAGATGCATCAAATTTGAGTATTATAAGAGTTTCATGGGCTGGAGAGATGGCCTAGCGGTTAGGAGCGCCGACCGCTCTTACAGAGGACCCGGGTTCGATCCCCAGCACCCACATGGCGGCTGAGAACCGTCTGAAACTCCAATTCCAGGAGAACTCCAGTTCCAGGGGAATCCGAGACCCTCTCGGCGACCGCCGCCCGGCGGGGCACAACACGAGGCACAGACCTGCATGCAGACGCCGTTCATACACATACAGAAAAATAAAATATAATAAAAATATTTAAAAAAAGAGGTTTCATAGATTCAGGAATAACAAAAAAAGGTGGCACACAGGAGCTACACAAAAAAAGTGATTTCCGCTAACTGCTGTGGTTTCAGGCAGTTCTTTTTAAGTGTTCTTTGAATTTATCATCCTATTTTTTAAATTAAAAATGCATTTTGCTCAAGAAAAAAGGCGTGACTTATTGCAATTTTCTGGGATTTTATTTTATCTTTATTTTATGTGTATTAGGATATCACCTGCAAATATGGAAGTGCTCCTGTGTTGTGCAGTGCCCAAGGAGACAGAGGCTGTCAGATCTCCTGCAGCTGGAGTTACACACAGTTGTTAGCCACCATGTGGGGTCTGGGACTCAAACCCAGGTCTTCTGCAAGAGCAGCTAGTGCTTTTAACTGCCCAGCGACCTCTCCAGCCATCAAAGATTCAATTTTAATTGATTCTGTAGGAGTCATTTTCTGATTTTCACCACAATCCTAATGCCAATCCTGCCTGGGTCTGAAGGTTTCTCAGAAACTGCCTTGCCAGAGGCAAAATGGCAGGCCCTCACATAGCAGTGCATGTGCACACACACACACACACACACACACACACACACACACACCAGTGGGGCCCTGTGTTCAGCTTCTATGTGGCAGGAACTCAGAGGCTGGGGCCAGGTACTTAACGAGTGAACAGTCCTGCCAGCACTGAAAACCTGATCAAAACCCAGTGGGCTCAGAACACTCCTGATGGCCCCTGAGTAATTTGACAATTTCTATAAGCACGCCAACTTAGACATACATGTCTAAAGTTTCAAATCAAGCAGCTACATATGAGGAAGAAGATGCGGCATTTGTCTTTCTGGGTCTGGTTAATGATTATTTCCAGCTCAATCCATTTACCTGTGAATTTCACTATTTCATTTTTCTTTATAGCTGATTAATATTCCATGTGCATATGTATTATATTTTCATTATCCATGCATCAGCTGATGGACATCCATTTCCTGGCTATTGTGGAGAGAGCAGGAATGAACACGGATAAGCAGGTATCTCTGCAGCAGGATATAGAACCCATTGGGTATATGCTCGGGAGTGGTATAGTTGGTTGTGGGATAATTTAAGCTTTCCGTTGAACAAACTGTTCCTGAAATGCCAAATGCCACCTGGCTGCAGAGATGGAGCTGTGGATCCAGTGACCTTTCCAGTCCAGTTTTCATAGGGGGAGGGTCTAAGTGCTTGAAAAGCTGGTGGGGGGTGCACTCTGGGAACTGGCTCTGCTCTTTGGTAACCTGCCTGCACCATGGTGGGCAGAACTGCTGAGAGCCCCAGCCTGATATGGGGGCACCGTGGGACCTCATAAATGAAGCGCCCCCCACCATTTGCTCTGTAAATTTGCTAAGTAAATATGCCTGACATGCTGTCCTCAATCTGTCACACATGTCCGATAAGTGGGGGAGGAGGCAGAATTTTAAAAATGGCCACCAGAGTGTATGTGAGCCAAGCCCATGACTCTCTCATGAGAACGGTATATTTACTAAGACATGGTGGGTGTAGCCTGGTAAGATAAGGAGCCAAGGACAGGTTTGGGAAAATGAGCAAGGCAAATTTGGAAAGGGCAATGGGATTATATCTGTTTTGGGGGAAGAGGCCAGTAACCAAAGTAAAGCTGAAGGAGAATGCAAAGAGAAGTCCGGCATGGTGGATTGTCTGTATAGTGTTGGCGATTATAGCTACTGTGGTATGGATTATACCATGGACTTTAAGATGCAGAACTAGGGGCTAGAGAGATGGCTCAGTGGTTAAGAGTGCTGACTACTCTTGCAGAGGACCTCGGTTTCATTCCCAGCACCCACATGGCGGCTAAGAACCGTCTTAGGCCAGAAGTGGTGGAGCATGCCCTTTAATCCAAAGCCACTTAGGTGGATAGAGTCGATGTGGAAAATTCCCTGCTGGCCATCCACTTCCAAGTGGTACAAAGCAGCATGCTTAATTGAGCAGTGGGGTCCACCACATGAATATGGAGATGTTTTGAAAAATGCAGATGGTCGGGGCTGGAGAGATGGCCTAGTGGTTAAGAGCACCGACCGTTCTTACAGAGGACCCGGGTTCGATCCCCAGCACCCACATGGTGGCTGAGAACCATCTGTAACTCCAATTCCAGGAGAACTCCAGTTCCAGGGGAATCCAACGCCCTCTTCTGACCTTCGCAGCATTGCACGACATGGGTGCACAAACCTACATGCAGACAGTACATTCATACACATACAGAAATTATTAAAAAATGCAGATGGTCTAGAGCAAACTTTGAGAGACCTGGGAGTAGTGAACCAAGGGCAAGGAGCCATGGTTGAGGTGGCCTAGACATTACTTCATGTTATTAAAGATTTGTCCCAGGCCCAGCACTCAGGAGGCAGAGACAGGATGATCTCTGTGAGCTCAAGGCCAGCTTGGTCTATATAGCAAGTTCCAGGCAAGCTGGGGCTACAGGAAGACCTGTAAATTTAAAATATTAAATAAAAAAGATTTGTCCCAGATAGAGGAGACAGTCCAAGAGAGACTGAAATTTTAAGGGAGAAATTAGAACAAGAACAAAGAATAAGAGGCTGATCTCCTCAGCAGTGGCCTCTGACCTTGCCAGTAACTTGCATAAAAGAGAAAAGGAGGTAGAAATGTTAGCCTGCCATGTGTTAAACCTAGGAGACCCAGGAAAAGAGGCAGATAGTGAGGAGAGGAGAGTGACCTAGGAAAAGTGCAAGATGCTCCTCAACCTTTAATACAAAGAAAGGAAAAATCCATGTTTCAACATGCTGATGGTGGTCTTAGCAATGACCCAGTTCTGGAAACTAAGACACTCAGAGAATAGCTGGCACTGCAGTTGTTGGAATTGGGGAAGACATTCAGGCAGGCAATGAAGGAGCCCTCACCACCTGGCTTATGAGGCTGTGGGACATGGGGGCAAATGTAATTATTTTAAGTGCTGCAGAAGCAGAAAAGCTGAGCAATATAACCACCCATCCCTCCTTGAGACATAGGTTGCATAGCCTGAGAGTGCTCTGGAGGAATCAGTCCCTAATGGATTAGCTAATATGAGCCATTAGAGACATGTGGTTCTCCCCGACTGAGGTTCCCTTGAATATCAGGGGGTGGAGGACTGTAGGGAGAGGGGTAAGCACTACTGAGGGAACTAGGCATGAGAAAAGCAATATATAGCGCCCAGTTCACTGGGCCATACAGGACTGTGTTTACCAGTGATTTAAGGAAAGGTTTGATTGAACAAGGACCTCAAGATTGGTATGGAACTTTAATGGCTGTGCTGAGTCCCTTGATGGGACAGAGTCTTTATAAAGTAGGAGAGGCTTTGTCAGATCCAGGTGACTTAGACCAGCTTGTAATGTATGTCTGTAAAGGAGTAAAACAACCTAAAGGAGATACAAAAAGGACAAAACAGAAAGGAAGTTTGCTTGGGCTAATCAAAGGCAGATGCAGCAAGATTTATGTGGAGACCAAGTTCCTAAAGAAAAAATTGATAAAAAGCCAAATTCCATGCTAAAGAACCTCTGGAAGGCTTTAAAGCCTGAGGAACAGTTCACAAGAGGCATATGGAGGATAAACACTGTCTGGGGGTTAGATAATGACCTTCTCCCCAGGTTAAACAGAGTACCTTTCTCTACTGAGAAAAGTTATGCTGAGGGTAGAGGCAGTTCGCCCAGCTGGGGCCACCCCCAGCAGCCAGATGGTGTCAATGAAAAGAACACAGGTGTGGCTGTAGCCAAGAGTCAGGCCCAGGGCCTGCCTGACCCAAGGAATCAGCAAATACAACAGAGGCAAAAGGAGACCTAGTCTTCCTTGGCTCTGTGCAGGGCTGGGCAGGTTGAGCCAGGCTCAATAAGTCTATCAAAACTAAAGAAGTGTAGGGAAGCTGCATGTAAATACCCCAGAATAACAAATGGATTTAAAAAAATGACTACAGATACTGAAGACCCAACTAGATTAATGTATCCATGCTATTGTACCCAACATGGATCTTTTAAGACAACAATTGGTACAAATAGATAAATTCTTTCCATGCTATGTTAGGCCTGGTTTATGTTTGATTTAATATATAATGTTAATGCGTGAGTATTTTACATATGTGAGACCTGTTGGAGAGATATCAAGTACTCCAGAAGATGCAAAGATAAAAAGCAAATCCAATAAGGGGTACCAGACCCAAGTATAACTATGGAATCCTTTGGACCTTTATGGTTGGGTAAACAATATTCACTCAAATGGTTAAGAAAAGTCTGCACCCAAATGGTTGAGAAAAGTCTGCAATGGCCTGGGCCTGTAGGTGCCAAAGCGTAAACAGATATCTTATAAAAATAAAAAACAGAGGCTCCCCCAAAATTGTACAATTAGTAAATAATACGCTTAGTAAATAAAGACTTCAGTACCCAGGGCAGGCTGCCCCACCAGGAGCTGTTGGCCAGGGAGGCTCTGGAGGCCCCCAAAACAAAGGCAATTGTCTCTAATGTTGACTGCACACAAGAAGCAGAAGGTAAGACTCTATTGCTGAAGATATGGCATGATGTGAATATGGGAAAGAGAGAATACGCTGGGACCCTGCCCTGCTACTGGACAGCTGGCCTTCATAGTGGAGAGTGATGTGCAGATCACTAGGGAGAAAGTACTGCACTATCACTCGCCAGATGAGGTGTCCTAGTACAATGGTGGCACCCAGGAAAAATTCCAATTGGATTTATAGCCCGCCCCTAGGGGTAGGGATGCACAACTGATACCTTAAGCCAGGTTGACCCCTAGGGGCAGGGAACGTTTAGGCCCCAATAGAAAAGTCATTACAATTGTTTGTTAACGGGTTGCCCTTGCTAAGATACCATCCAAGCATTTGTGTTTGAGATCATAGTGTGGCTTGTTAGAATGGTTAATGTTTATTAGGTGTTCATGCTTCTTTCTATTTGTGTTTTATTAATAGGAAAATGAGCCTGAAATGAGCTAGTAGTCCATTGGAAACAGAATCTGGACAGAACTGAGAGTTTGATGTCTCACCTCAGAGGAAAAATTAGATCATCCCACCTCTCTTTCTCACCTTCCCCCAAGGCCCAGGGACTCTTTCAGAAGAGGCTGCCATATGGATTGTAAGGGCCAAACAGATAGGGGGTTGGAGGTGGGATAATTTAAGCTTTCTGTCCAACAAACTGTTCCTGAAATATCAAATGCTGCCTGGCTGCAGAGATGGAGCTATGCGGATCAGTTTACATAGGGGGAAGGACTAAGGGCTTGAAAAGCTGAGAGGGAGAGAGAGAGAGAGAGAGAGAGAGAGAGAGAGAGAGAATGCAGGTATGTGCAGTGCTCTCTGGGAACCTACTGGCACCATGCCGGGCAGGACTGCACGACCATGGGACCTTGTAAGTGGTCCCCCTTGCCCCCGCCCCCGTTCCTACATGGGAACAACCCATAAATTCACTAACTAAATATTCCTGAAACTCTGTCCTCCATCCATCTCACAAGTCCATGGGGTGGGGGAGGAGGCAGAGAAAAAAAAAAAAAGGCCACCAGAGAGTGCATCTGAGTCAAACGCACTCTGCTCTTCTAAGAAAGAAGTATTTCATGTGGTAGCTCTATTGCTAGCTTTTGAGGAACTTCTACAAGGGAGATGGTATGCAGGTGGTATGAGAACTGGAGAGATGATCAGAGGTTAAGAGCACTTGGCTGCTCTTACAGAGGACCCAGGTTCAGTTCCCAGCACCTACATGGAGGCTGATAACTGTCTGTAACTCCAGTTCCAAGGGATATGATGGCCTCTTCTGACCTCCCAGGCATTGAACAACAGGAGAACACTCACACACATGCAATACATTCAAACACATAAAATAAAAATAATAAAATTTTTAAAAATAAAAAAATACATTTTAAAAATGCAGGTGGTATGAAGAAGGGAAGGAAACTGGAATAAATAGGGTTATATAGTATGGGGGATGGGAAGAAGGAGTAGAGGAGAGAAAAGGCAGGACTGACGGTTGTTTGGGCTTGCCAAGGAGGAGCCTTCGAACATGACATCTTTCAGTCTAATAAAAAAAAAAAAAAAAGAAAAAGAAATCATAAGCTAAAGATGCTAAAAGATACATGTGGCATGCATATATGCATATTTTGGAGTGATGCAGATTGGAAGGAACAACAATAAAAACAATGAAAGATTGGGTCAAAGAAACAATAGACTGCATCAAAAACTGACTGAAATGGTGAAACTGTAGGGGTGGGAGGGGTGGGAGAGGGACACGGGTCTATATTCGATTAATGTATATTTAATTGATGTGAGTTTAACAAGTGAAAAAAAAAGAACTGACTGAAATGGTGAATGTCTGCTCAAAACAGTAAACTTCTGCATCAAAAATTTTAAAAGAGACTGAGAAAAAGGTGAAAAACATGTTTGGCAGAATGCATGAGCTCTGGTGGGGTGGGGGCGTAAAGAAGGGGGAGTGGGTGTAGACCTGACTGGAAATTTTATGTGAAATGCACAAAGCTTCAATAAAAATTGGCTTTTAAGAAAAAGAAAATATTAATGCTGGAGGCAGCAATGTTGAAAGCAACAATTATGTTACAAACAGTAAGGAAATTTACATTGACATCTGTTTGTGGCTGTGTGTGTTGGGGGGGGGTTCTAGCTCAGTGGACTCAGAAAGGGAAAACCCTTCTTTGATAAGACAAAGTTCTCATTTCTTTCCCGATCACAAAATATGTGCGGTTTCAATAACAAGGAGAAAGTCCTTTGTTTGAAAGAACAATTCAGAGAGAAATCTGAGGAACAAGTTCTGAGAACGGATCAGGATCACTCTTGATTTTAAACAACCCCAAGAGTCAGGCTGCCTTTATTCAGACACCATCACACAGTGGCATCTCTACCACAGTGACACCGCAGTGACAACAGAGCAGCCATGGCTACTGCGCAGACCTGTACAGCCACATGGAATGGGAAGGAGACTAGCAGGGAAGAAGGATCTCAGCAGCAGTGGAGAGGGTTGCAGAGGGCCAGGGGGTGGATGCGATGAGACACTGTAGAAAAGAAAACCTTGAGAAACAGTACAAAAGGTGGGGTGCAAAAACCCTGAAATAGCTGCTGGGAAGATGGGATCCCAGCCTGCCAGAGCTGGCACTTCCTCCAGGAGAGTCCTTGTCTACTGCCTGTGAGACAGCATGAGGGGTCAGGACATGGAGGGAAGGAAACAAGCAATCCCAGGGGGCCATTCTGCAGGAGAAGCTGGCAAAGGCCTGCCAGACAGCAAATACTCAGCTCTACTTCAGACACCCAAGGACTCACCACCAAACAGATGAGAACTCTCCAGGGACAAAAGGAATACCTTGGTGTCCAAACACCCCTCCAGGGCCCTGTGACAAACATGTATGATCCTGGTTTTAGTCAGAGTTCAGAGAACCTATCCACTGAGCTTTATAAGAACAGTTTTGAAACTATAAACTCACTTTTAACTCACTTATTTGAAGAGTGCACAATAGCTTTTCAGTGTCTTCACAAAACAACCACTTCAAAACCTTTTCCTACACATGTTCTGAGGTTTGTTAATGTGGCCCTTGAGAAATCAGGACAACTCTGATCATAGTACTGGCCAAGGAGGCTCGTTTACCTTGATAGATATGCAAGACTCTAGGAAAATGCTTTCAGCTTTAAGTGACTGTGTAAATGCATCAATTAGCAGTCATTTTAGAGTCAAGGATGAAAGTATGTCTACCCATAGTGGTCAGACACTCACGCTGTGGACCTTGGGCCTCAGAGGTTCTAGATTTGACCAAGCTGAGAGTGGGGACTGCTACACCTGGCTTGGGAATTGCATCTGGTTTCCAAGGGAGCATCCCCTACTACAGAAAAAGTTCTCTATGTCCTCCACATAGCCCCCAAGGCACCCAGCTCACCCATTCCATCTACAATGTGTGAACAGATCTGAGTTTTCCTGAAGCTGGGCAGAAAAATGTGCAGTAAAGCACCAGTGTAACAGAGAGAAAGCTCACAAGAATTGGGAAAGTGCCCGTGTGACAGAGAAAGCTCAGGAGAATTGCCGGCATCTTAGAGCTGGTATGGGCCAGCTGAACAAATACTGCTGGTCCAAACTCATATTTACTAATATATAGGTGAAAAGTCCCTAAGAGAGATGCCTGCTATCCTGCTAATGAAGTCTAAGTTTCTAGGGTCCCTCATTAGCATGGATCCTCCAGGACTACAAGGGGACTCGGGAACGTGTTCACATGCTCAAATATTCCTAGGAACTTACTAACAGGATATTGACTGGGAAACAGATGTGGATTGACTTAACATGCCATACTGGCACTTCACGGTCATGTCCATGTGTGAGGAAGGTACTGTTAGATTTCCCTCTGTCAAAATTCCTCCCAGGGACACTTGTCTTACACCTGTGGCACTCAGGTATAGGGTGACAGGCCCTGACGTACTCTATAAGGAAGGAGGAAGGTTTTCAGTATGAATGCCAGAAGCTGGTCTATGCAAATCCTTCTACACACTTAAATTTGGGCTAGAGAGAGGGCTCAGAAGTTCAGAGTGCTTGCTGCTCTGGCAGAGGACCCGGGTTCAGCTCCCAGCACTCAAATGGCAGATCAAAACCCTCTGTATCTCCAGTTCCAGGTAATCTAGCTCCCTCTTCTGGCCTCCACGGGTACCAGGCATACATGCAGGCAAACACTCACACACATAAAATAGTAAATAAAATAAATAAATAAATCTCAAAAGCCAGGCGTGGTGGCACTCGAGAGGCAGAGGCAGGCAGATTTTTATGAGTTCAAGGCCAGCCTGGTCTACAGAGTGAGTTCCAGGACCGCTGGGGCTATAGGGAGACCCTGTCTCGAAAAGACCAAAATAAATAAATAAATAAATAAATAAATAAATAAATCTCTAAACATTAAAATAATTGTAAACAGAGGAGGTGGTTCTTCCTAACACTCAATTAAAACAAAGTTTCAGATGTCGGAAATATGCTTAATAAACACTATGTACAGTACTGAAATATGACACATTTTGGCAACAAATCACACAAAATAAAACTTGCCAAAATTCCTGGATATGTGTGGCACAGATACAAAGTGCTACAAACAGAAGCCAGAGGCAGTGGTGAGATAATTCATGCAGGCCAGATGAACACCTTATCTGAGGCATCTTGTCATCACAAAGTCTGACAGTTCCAAATAAAACAGGATGCAGAATTGCCAGCGGTACAGTAGAGTAGCGTGAAGAGATGATGGCTCTGTAAGAGGCTCCCCCATATCCCCCGTCAATCATGCACTACTGTTCAGACTCTGTGAATGATTTGTTTACAGACTCACAGGTTCGACTCAACACAGTGACAATCTGTACATGTAGTTCAACTGCTCTTGGGTAGGCTTTACCTGGGATCAATGTTCTAAGTTTTCTACAATTATTGATTACTCCACAATTTAAACTCAATGGAAAGTAAGAATCATCATTGGTGCTAAGGAAATAAATTGAGGGAATAAAGGTTAACAGAAGCTTCTGGATGTCAAAAATGCAGTGAAATGATAGAAATGGAGAGCTAGTGGGTGAGAGAGAAGAACCACAGCAGCCAGGCGAGCATGGATGTTACAGCACAGCATGTGGATGTGACAGCAGAAGAGATGAGAGCCCCAAACAGGACAGAACTCCCCAAAGGAAGATGTAACTACTTCTGGGTTAGAATCAGTTTGATGAACGTGTTGACGTATGTAAGTACTGTGAACTCTCACCCCAGCTAGTTATAATGAGAGACTCACACATTGTGGATACGAATCTTTCACTTTTAAAATCACAATCCAAATTGATAGTATGTCGAACAGAATACCAAAAGGATTTGCTAAAATGCTTCAAAAACAAATATAAGACAAACTTAAATGTGAACAAATTATGGAAAGATCTTGGCTTATCTATTCCATAATGAAAAACAGATATAATTCATTTGTCATTTTGTGACAAGAAATGCACTATTTACATGAGGTAGGTCTTCATGATGAATGAAATGTATTCAGAGCAGGAGCTGGGGAGATGGCCCAGGAGCCAAAACTGCTTGCTGGCCACACATAAGGACTGTAGTTCAGATCATAGCACTCCCATAACAAGACTCAGCATGGACACACACACACACACACACACACACACACACACACACACACACCTATAATGCCAGCACTGAGGCTCCAAGTGATGCTGAAGGGACCCGGCCTCAAAGGAATAACAGTGATGCAGGATACCCTCCTCTGGCCTCCACACACATGAACAAGCACATGCACATACAATAAACACACACACACACACACACGCACACACACACACAGAACTATTAAAAATCATAAGACATCAGCCAGGTGTGGTGGTGCACTTTTGATCCCAGCACCTGGGAGGCAAAGGCAATTGGATCTCTACATAGTAAGTTCCAGGCCAGCTGGGACTACAGGGAGATGCTGTCTAAAAAAGAACAACAACAACAAAAAAATCATAAGACATCACAGAACAGAGAAGGCTCTATCTGATTACTTGGACTGCACATAAGTGAATTAAAATACACCTTAGAACCCACTTGAAGGAATGCAATCATAGACACCAACTATTATTCTTAGAGTACTATCAAGAGCAAGCAGAAGGTTTCCAGTTGTGAAATGAAAAAAAAAAAAAAAACACTCCTCAGAGATTACAGTGGGAGATTAGTACTGCTTCTAGTATACAGCTTGGCTCTAGCCCACTTGCCACAAAAATAATAAATAAATAAATAAATAAATAAATAAATAAATAAACGTAGTACTCTTTCAAACAACAGAAATCTTGGGGATTCTGGCTGATCACTTGATCTAATCAAGTTTTACATGAGTGCCTGGAAAACCAAGAGAGAAAGACAATGTGACTTACTTATCCAAATCAGCTCATGGAGATTAATCAAAATAAGTAAAAAATATTTATTTTTTTGTGGTTCTTAGCCTCAGCCTTTAACGGCTGCGCTATCCCCACAGCCCAGTAAAAAATATTTATACAGAAGTAAGAAATCAATAAGTAAGTATGTAAATAAATAAACCAAACGGCTAAAAGAGATGGCTTAGCAGTTAAGAGCAGTGGCTGCTCTTGCAGAGGACCCGGGTTCAATTCACAGCACCCACATGGGAGCTAAGAACCATCTGTAACTCCAGATCCAGGGGATCTGATGCCCCCTTTTGTCCTCCATGGGCATTGCACAACACAGGAGCACCTGCTAGCCTGAGACAGAAAACTCATTTGCTGTGAGGAAAAACAAGCTTTGCCTTTTGTCAAAATTCACCCAACATTAAAGCCTAGATGAGAACAAGTAAAATACAGCTCTGACCCAGGCATGGTGGTGCATGCCTTTAATCCCAACCCTTGGGAGGCAGAGGCAGATGGGTTCTGTGAGTTTAAGGCTAGCCTGGTCTACATAGCGAGTTCCAAGTCAGCTGGGGCTTCAGGGAAACCTTGTCTCAAAAAGACTAAAAATAAATAAATAAATAATGAATAAATAAATAAATAAATAAATAAATAAAGTGTTATAAAGGAGTAAGTTTCTAAATAACTATGACTTATACTGTGTGCTCTAGTTAGCCTTCAACTGCTGTGACAAAACACTTTGAGCAATACCAACTTGGGGAGGAAAGGCTCTATTCTGCTTACATCTCCTGGTCACAGTTCTACAGTGATGACGCCCGAGGCAGGAACTCAGGGCAAGAACTTAGAGGCCGAGTTGAAGCACAGGTTATGGAGGAATGCTACTTACAGACTGGCTAGCTCCCCTGGCCCGTGCTCAGCCTGCTTTCTTATGCAACATAGAGCAACTCACCCAAGGTTGAACTGCCCACAGTGGCCTGGGCCCTCCCACATCACTCAACAATCAAGAAAATGCCCCACAGACATAGCCACAGGCCAGAAAATAGAAGCAATTCCCTCTACACAGGTGTGTCAAGTTGTCCAGCACAACTGTGTGATTTCCATCACTTTATAACAGCATAAAACATCAGTAAGTCCTTAGAACACACCTGGACTTAGCTTAGCTAATCACTCTGTCACCTCAGGGAAAGCCGCCTCTGCACTCCTTGAAGCTGTTGACTGCTGCAGACTTCACAAGAGTTCCACGTTTTTCTTGGATCTGTTATATTCAATGTCAACTTGGATTTCCTTGGATTGTCCAAGGATAGTGAGAAGGTTCTCACTAGAAATGCAAAACATTTGAAAGACTCTAAAGTACACTTTCTGTAACTCAAAAACGTGAGCAAAACAAGGCTTACAAAGTTTGTTTGAAAGTTAAAAGCTGAAGGCGTTGCATGATTCTGTTTATAGGAAATGGTCCAAATAGGCAAATTTACACAGACAAAGAATAGATTAGTGGATACAAGGGCTAGGAGGTGAGAGAAGAGGAAAGGCTGCTAATAGGCATGGAATCTGTTATGGAGATGAAAGTACACTGAAACTACACAGTGGCATTGGCTGCACAGCTTTGTAAAACCATCATGGAACTGACTGTTTTTTGTCTTTTTTTTTTTTTTTTTTTTTGTCTTTTGAGACAGGGTCTCGCAGCCCGCTGGCCCCTAAACTTGCTTGTAGACCAGGCTGGCCTTGAACTCAGAGAGATCACCTGCCTCTACCTCCCAGGTATGGGAGTAAAAGGGCTGAGAGATGGCCTAGCGGTATTAAGAGCACTGACTGCTCTTGTCGAGAAGACCCCGGTGCGGTCCCCAGCACACCCAGGTGAGTGGAGAACGTCTGTAACCCAGTTCCAGGGGAATCCGGACCCTTTCTGCCTCCACGGTAATTGCACGACACGTGTGCACAAACCTGCATGCAGACAGTACATTTATACACATACAAAAAAAAAAAAAATATATATATATATATATATATATGGTTTTATTGTTGCTGTATGCTATCCTCTGAGTGGCAGAGGGGATTGAGACCCCAAGAGTAGGCTTCATACTGTCAAGACCTCATAAACCCTGGAAGCAGTCTTCATTCCCATAGATACAAAATATGCTGTGTACAACACCCCCCAAAATGGGAGAAAAATAATATTGCCAAATAGCAAAGGCTCAGAGCTCTTCAATAACTGAGTCCAAAGACACTGAAATGATTGAAGGCTGGATAGGAAATTCAAAAGTCTAGTGTTGAAAATAATCCATGACCTCAAAGAGGATTGGAATAGATAAATGGCATAAGGAAGGCGCTTCAAAACCTGGATGAGAACATCAATCATTTGCATGAGAAATTCAGAAAGGAAATCAAAATTCAAACAAAGCGGAAATGTGGGAAACAAAAAATTCAAATAACATAAGACACTTAATGAAAAGTAATGCCAACAGACTAGATCAAGCAACAGAAAGGGTATGAGGGATTAAAGACAGAGTCAAAGAATCATTGCATTTCACATTTCAGACAGCAGTAAAGAGGGAAAAAAGCAACCTTCATTCCCTACTAGTGAAATTTGCAAACTGGTGCTCCCACTGTGGAGATCAGTGTAGAGAACTTGAAAAAAAAAACTCAACCAAAGCTGGGCATTGTGGTGCATGCCTGTAATCCCTGCACACTCAAAAGGCAGAGGTAGGTGGACCTCTGTGAGTTCAAGGCCAGCCTGGATTAAAAGGAGACCCTGTCTCAAAAAGAACAAAAACAAAACAAACAAAAAACTAAACCAGATCTACCATATGGTCCAGTTATATCACTCCTTGGCTTATGCCCAAAGGACTTAACATCCTACTGCAGACACACGTGCTCAGCCATATTTGTTGCTGCTCTTTTCACAATAGCTAGGAAATGGAAGCCACCTAAATGTCCCTCAACCAATGAATCAATAGATCATTAAAAGGTATAAACTCCATTGATACAATGGAGTTCAACTCAGTAGTGAAGAAAAACAAAAATCATGAAATTTGCCAGTAAATGGATGGAAGTAGAAACTGTTATATTAACTGAAATAACAGACTCAAGAAAACAATGTGTGTTCTTTCTCATTTGTGAGTCTTAGCTCCAAATATTTAGATGTGATTATATATCTTGATTTAATTACAGGAGCCAGGAAAATGGAAAAAGAACCATGGGGGTGAAGGGGAAGAAGAAGCTTGAGAGAGGAGGATAGTAAGTGATAGGTGTTATCAAGGGAGAAATAGAGAAAATGACAATACTTTAACTGAAAAGGAGGGGGGAAGGTTATAAAGGGGAAGAGAGAGGAGACATAACAGGTAGTGTATAAAACCAGAGGAAAATGTATTAGTTCAAAAGCCTGCTGAAAATACACATATGGTAGATCTAGGTGCATGTGTATAGCTGAAGGCCATATAACAAAAAAATAGGATGCCACACAGGGGAAACCTCCATTCAAGCTGTCAGATTAGTTCAAGAGACTCCCAAAAGTAAACAACAACAACAAAAAAAAAGCTATTGGGACAGCCCTTGATTATCTCCCAGAACTTGCAGGTTAAGACTCTATTGCTGAAGATAAAACAAAGGACTTGGAGAAATCAACCTGGAACTGTTCTGGAAGCTTCCTCCAGGAAGACTAGCTCCCATAGGATCAAAAGATGCTATGCAAACTGCCAAGGGAGAAAACCACCCAGTGATCCCATCCAGCTATAAAGTCTATGGAGCACAACAATGACCAGCTCACCAAATAATCTCTATGAGGGCAGTAGTGGCACTTTTATCTTGGAAGTGATCAACAGCTGTGTGATTGGACTTAAAGCCTGCTCAGTTGGAGGGAACTCATATGTAGTACTGTAAACATAGCAAAATGTGGGGCTCTTGGACAAGTTTAGCCATCTAGTAATTTTCCACTAGCAGCTTCCCAGCACTGAAATAGTCACGAGGAGGTTGAAGTCCGTTGTGACTTATCACAGGAGGAGTTGCAAATGTTTGCCTTGAGTAAAGATCTGTATCTGCACATTCTTTCCAATATGTAAGCACTGAGGTGCCTGTGGTTTGGCAATGCTTCCTCATTCCCTGCCCTTTATATTCTACTTGTGTTCCTACAATAAATGAGACTTGATCAGAACCTGTCTTGTCTCCATTCCTTGCGTCTCCTGCCCCTTCCCCTCACTCCTTCTCTTCCAGGACCCCATTGACTGACCCACGGGAAGGGTCGCATGGTGCCCAATGTGGACTTGATGCACGGAGGACCCAGTGAAGGGGACACAGCGAGAGGGCCCGGAGAAAAGAGAAAGATAAATTCAGTGTGCATTGCGGGAACCTGCCACTGCATAAACTGAGATAAGTGTTGTGTTAAGATGGGGCAGGAATTAAGTCAGCATCAGTTGTATGTTGAACAATTAAAGCAGACCCTCAAGGCGTGAGGAGTAAAGGTTAAGATCCAGCATCTCCTTAATTTTTTTTGACTTCGTTAAAGAGATTTGTCCTTGGTTCCCTCAAGAAGGGACTATAGATGTTAAAATATGGAAGCGAGTGGGAGATGCTTTTCAAGACTATTATCAAACCTTTGGGCCTAGTAAGATTCCTGTAACTGCCTTTTCTTACTGAAACTTGATAAATGAGGTATTGGATTCCCATTCCACCACAGTTGTGGCTGCTGTAGAGGAGGGACATAAACTCTTAACAGAGATTAAACAGCCTAATTATCCTGAATCTAAAGAACAATCACCCGAAGCCAGTAATCTATCTACTATCCATTATGAAAATGAATCTGTCTCCTCACTGCAGCCAAGTCCTGCTCCTTCAGAGAAAAGCCAAAATTGTCCCCCGCCTATTAAAAAGCCTCCCAAGATATATCCCAGTTTAAAATTATTGACTAAAGATTATCCAGAGGTAAAAGATGATGATCTTAGTCCATCAGATTGGGAAGACATAGAGGAAGAGGCTGCTAAGTACAAAAGGGAGGACTTGCCACCATTTCAAAAGCCTTCCCTGTATGCCCCTAGTGAGGATCCTTTCACCATGCTGGCAGCTGACCCTCAAAAGGACCTCCAACAACAAATTATTGCCCTGGAAAGGCAAATCCAGTTAGAACAAAAACATCAAGAATTAATTGTCCACTTAAATAGACTCAGGACTGGACAAGATGACTCTCAGACCCCAAATTCATGTCCCAGCAATCCCATTCTTCCAGGGCTGCCTATAAACCATTAAAAAGGGGAGATATGCTTGCCTTGGCTTTTCCAGTCATGGAACGCATGGTTGAGGGCCAGCCAAATGAACAAATATATCAAACTTTAGAATTTAAAACTTTAAAAGAATTAAAAATGGCTGTTTCTCAGTATAGCCCTCTAGCTCCTTTTACTATGACCATGATAGAAAACATCAGTGAATTATGGCTAATGCCTGTGGACTGGTATAAAACTACTAAGGCGGTCCTCAGGGGGATTATTTGTTATGGAAATCAGAATTCCATGAATCCTGTAAGTTGGGAATTAACTCCTACAATCACCCACGTACAAGGTATTGGACAAAGCCAAAGCCCTAAACAGAGCTCCAGACTATTAAATTGGAAAGATAAATAGGGCAATACAGGTCAAATCAAACCATATGTCTTACCTGGCCTCCCCATTAACCTCTGGGGAAGAGACTTGTTATCTCAAATGAGCCTTTTTATGCTAAGTCCTAATGATACTGTTACGGCCAGATGTTAAACCTTGGGTACTCCCCAGGTCAAAGATTAGGAAAGCATTCTCAAGGAATGATACAGCCAATTCAGCCTGTTCAAAACCCTCATAGGCGAGGCCTAGGACACCCCTAATGGGGGCCATTGTATCCTCTGCACACCCAGTCATTACTGCTGATACCATTACTTGGAAAGACAGTCTACACCTGTCTGGGTAGATCAATGGCCCCTTACCCAAGAAAAGTTACAGGCAGCCCAGTTGTTAGTGCAGGAACAACTTGTGGCATGACATTTAGAGCCTAGTAACTCCCCATGGAATATGCCCATTTTTGTCATAAAGAAAAAATCAGGAAAATGGAGGCTGCTGCAGGACCTGAGGGCAGTTAACCACACCATCGTACTTATGGGAGCTCTGCAGCCTGGCCTCCCATCACCGGTAGCTGTTCCTTTAGATTATTACAAAATTTTCATCGACTTAAAAGATTGCTTTTTCACTATCCCCTTACATGAAAATGATTGAGAAAGATTTCCTTTTTCAATACCATCTATTAATTTTAAAGAACCCATGAAAAGATATCAATGGCAAGTGTTGCCACAAGGCATGGCCAATAGTCCCACTTTATGCCAAAAATTTGTGGCCTATGCCATTCAACGGGTCAGAGATGTCTGGCCTAACATCTACCTAATACATTACATGGATGATATACTATTATCAGGTTCCAAAAGTCAACAAGTTCTCAGCTGCTTTAAGGATATGCAAGAAGCTTTAAGCCATGTAGGCCTACAAATTGCCCTGGATAAAATCCAACTCCAAGATCCTTATA
This sequence comes from Rhizomys pruinosus, assembly GCA_009823505.1. NCBI lineage: Eukaryota > Metazoa > Chordata > Mammalia > Rodentia > Spalacidae > Rhizomys > Rhizomys pruinosus. The sequence goes on from VZQC01002946.1 coordinate 52,751, forward strand.
TGTATCTTGGTTTCCATATTCATGGCAGAAAAATAACTAGTGCTAAGACCTCCTCTAGGACAGATCATCTTAAAATGCTCAATGATTTCCAAAAGCTGTTAGGAGACATTAATTGGCTAAGACCCTATCTCAAACTTACCACTGGAGAATTGAAACCATTATTTGACATTCTTAGAGGTGATTCTGAACCCCAGTCCCCTAGGACCCTGACTAATGAAGGACAACTAGCCCTGCAAAAGTTAACTGCTGCCATAGACTCACAATTTGTCACTAATATTGACTATTCTAAGCCTTTGTCTTATTTAATTTTCAACACTCTATACTCTCCCACTGCAGTGTTCTGGCAGTCTGCACCCATCATGTGGGTACATTTGCCCTCTTCCCCGAAAAAGGTCATTTATCCCTACTATACCTCAGTTGCTGACCTTATCCGACTTGGCCGGGGAACCAGTAGAAAACATTTTGGTAAAGATCCAGAAAATATTGTACAGGTGTATGCAAAAATTCAATTAGATTGGCTGTTACAAACCACCGAAGAATGGCCTATAGCTTGTGCATCATTCTTGGGGAACTTAGATAACCATTACCCTCCTGATAAGTTTATACAGTTCTGCAATAGACATGAGTTTATATTTCCAAAAGTTACCTCCTCTGGGCCTCTCCCAAATGCTTTACTCATATTTACAGATGGGTCCTCAGCAGGCTGTGCTGCTTATCATTATCAAGATAAAACTGTTTCTTTTACTACTCCCTCCAAATCCACCCAATTAGTAGAGCTCTATGCACTCCTAGCTGTTTTCCAGGCCTTCCCTCATTCACCGCTAAATATTTACACTGATAGCGCTTACTTGGCTCTGTCCATTCCTTATCTAGAAACAGCCAGTCAGCTAAAACATACCTCTACCGCTGCTCAGCTCTTTGAACAGTGTAGAACTCTCATCATCCATAGACAGCACAAATTTTATTTAGGACACTTAAGGGCTCATTCACGGTTACCTGGTCCACTGTCCATGAGCAAAGATAAAGCAGATCTCACCACTCAATTAGTTATGATCTCTCAACCTATGTCTCCCATTGACCTAGCAATTCAAGCTCATTCTCTACATCATCTTAATGCTCACACCCTTCATTTATTATTCAAAATAACCAAAGTGTTCAACTTGTGTCACCCACTCACCTGTTTTACACCTAGGTGTAAACCCTAGAGGTCTCATACCCAATGCCTTATGGCAGATGGATGTCACTCATTATCCTGAATTTGGCAAATTAAAATATGTTCATGTCTGTATTGATACATTTAGTGGCTTCATCTTTGCTACTCTCCAACCAGGAGAAGCTACAAAAAATGTCATTACACACCTTCTACAAACCTTTCCTGCCCTAGGCATTCCTACCACCATCAAAACTGACAATGGCCCAGGATACACTAGTGCCTCTTTCAAGACTTTTTGTAAAAAATTAGCTATTAATTTAAAAACAGGCATTCCCTACAACCCCCAAGGACAAGGCATAGTTGAAAGAGCTCATCAGACACTCAAATCCTATTTTGAAAAAGTAAAAAAGGGGGAATGGTACCATACCAAAGGGTCCCCACATAACATTCTTAATCATACACTCTTAATTTTAAATTTTTTAACCTTGGACCATGATGGATGAATGGCTGCAGAAAGATTTTGGAAGTCCACAACAAAAGAACATTATGCCTCAGTCATGTGGAAAGATCCTCTTACTAATAAATGGAATAGACCTGATCCAGTCCTTATCTGGGGATGAGGATCAGTATGTATCTACTCCAAAGAAGCTGATTCAGCCAGATGGCTGCCTGAAAGATTAATAAGACAAACTAACCAATCATCCAGGAATGACTCCAATTCCTGAGATAAATCTAACCCTTTTCTTCACAGGCAATACAAAATGGTGAGTTTTCTGATCGTGAACCTCCTCTTCAGCATTTACACACCTTGGGCATTCTCAAACTCCAACCTTCATGAACCATGGAATATAACCTGGCAGATCATCACTCCCAGTACTCAGTCCATGGTGACCCAAATCAGTGGAATTCACCCTTGAGGTACCTGGTGGCCTTCACTGGAGGTGGACATGCTGAACCTGCTCTCCCAGAATCCCACTTCACACATGTTCCCTACTTTTGATAAACTTTGGACAAAAAAAAGGTGTGATCTTGGACTGGTTTATGTGTTGCCCTAAAAGAAAAATGCTGTTCCTCTGCTGATCATTCTGGAGTGGTTAGAGATTCCCTACAAAAAGTAAGAGAAGGTTTACAACATAGAACGTTACAAAGGGAAAAAGAACAAAGCTGGTTCACCAATTGGTTTATTACTTCTCCTTGGCTGACCACTCTTTTGCCTACCATCCTCGGTCCTTTACTTGGGCTCCTCCTCATGATATCTCTGGGTCCAATGCTACTTAATAAATTGATGGCATTTATCCAATCCCAAATCGAGGCTATTCAAGCCAAACCTCTCAAGGTCCATTACCAACAATTACTTATGGAGGATTTTTCCTCTTCTTATACTGAGACCCGTAACTATGATGACATGGCTTGCTAAGTTGCTTTGCCAAAGACGGGTAATGGAATCATAGCCCCAGGCTAGCCTACCCTACCAAGCTAAGACAGGGGATGACGCTGGAGGTCACCTACCCAATGACGGCTAAGGAGGGTGTCTGGGCGGATTTGAACCTAAGACAGGCACAACTTCAGTCTCTTCTGCTTTTTTTATGTAATAACAAAAAAGGGGGACCTGTGAGGCTCTCAGATGAATTTATCCATCTAGCAATTTTCTGCTAGCAGCTTCCCAGCACTGAAATAGTCACGAGGAGGTTGAAGTCCGTTGTGACTTATCACAGGAGGAGTTGCAAATGTTTGCCTTGAGTAAAGATCTGTATCTGCACATTCTTTCCAATATGTAAGCACTGAGGTGCCTGTAGTTTGGCAATGCTTCCTCATTCCCTGCCCTTTATATTCTACTTGTGTTTCTACAATAAACGAGACTTGATCAGAACCTGTCTTGTCTCCATTCCTTGCATCTCTTGCCCCTTCCCCTCACTCCTTCTCTTCCAGGACCCCATTGACTGACCCACGGGATGGGTCAGCAAAATATACATGGCTGGAGAGATTATCGATCCTAGAGAAAAATCTACTTTTGTCACACCCCTATACCATCATATTTTCTTACTGTATTTTAAATACCAATCCTTATATTTACAGACAAGTGTACTTCTCACCACTCATGGAAGAACCTTCTTTTTGCAACAGATGGAGACTATTCTAGAGTTCCACAACTGTCAAATAGAATATTTCTGTGTGAAGTGCCCATCCCTAAGTGACATATCCACAATGCAACTTCTACAGCTAGTCTCAGGGAACATAGCAGAACATGGGGCAGAAAGACGTTAATACTTCTCTCAACTCTCACCAGTGAAGCTTTCTTATGCAGCAGATGGTAACTAACCCAGAAGGCCACAACTGGCCAAAGTGCAGAGACTAAGAGCTGGAGAGTGCTTGTCAAAAGGGTAGAACATCTATGTCAAACTTCTGCCACCCAAGGCTTGCAGAAGAAAGACTGTAAGAGCCAGAAGTAGTTGATGACCACAAGGAGACAGTTTCCAGACAGCTGGGAAGTTACTCATATTCACGGTAATAGCATGCACAAGACCCATACAAGCTCAATCCAGACAAAAACTCAGCTTAGAAGTGGGGAAGTGGGAAAGAAGCCTCAGTCTTAGCTGAGGAACTTTAGTAACTCATGACTACTTGGAGAAGGAGAGTTGGTGTTCTTTAAGGGTCTGATGCTAGCTAAATTAAGCAGGCTCCAGTAGATGGACACACACCAAAGGACAGCCTTGACAGATATGACAGACTACATTAGCTCTAGCAGGGGGGCTATAAAAGGAGTGATGACAGAGGGGGCGGTCTAAATATGATCAAAATATATTGTATGAATTTTGAAAAAAATTCAGTAAAAAAATTTAAGAAGAAGAAAACTAGCAATCATGTCCTATCAGGTTTGTTGGTTGTTTTTTTTTTGAAACAGGGTCTCCCTTTAGCTCCAGCTGTCCTGGAGTTCGCTATGTAGACCAGGCTGGCCTTGAACTCACAGAAATTCACCTGCCTCTGCCTCCCAGGTGCTGGAATTAAAGGCATGAGCCACCGCACTTGGCCTAAGACAGTTCTTAGCCACCACATGGGTGCTGGGAATCAAACCCGGGTCCTCTGCAAGAGCAGTCAGTGCCCTTAACCACTGAGCCATCTCTCCAGCCCATCCTATCAGTTTTAAGAACTCTGAGTTCTGATCAACAGACCAAACCTAAGAATCCATTCAGAGATGAAGGAGTTGAAATGCAAACTGAAGTTATATAAAACCAATTCAGTGAAATTATACTAGAAAATTTCCCAAATCAGAAAGATATGGACATACAAAAGCACAGAAGACCAGAAAAGAACTTCCCCACATCAGGTTACTCAAGCACCCAGAACAAAGAAGAAATAGCGAGGGGCTGGAGAGATGGCTCAATGGTTAAGAGTGCCAACAGTTCTCCCAGAGGACCCAAGTTCGATTCCCAGCACCCACATGGTGGCTAAGAATCATCTTTGAGCAAGGCGTGGTGGCACATTCCTTTAATCCTAGCACTCGGGAGGCAGAGGCTGAGGTGGATCTCTGTGAGTTCACAGCCAGCCCAGCCTGGTCTACAGAGTGAGTTCCAGGCCCTGTCTCAAAAAAAAAAAAAAAAAAAAAGCCAANATGGTGGCTAAGAATCATCTTTGGAGCAAGGGCGTGTGGCCCAATTCCTTTAATCCTAGCCACTGGGAGGCAGAGGCTGAGGTGGATCTCTGTGAGTCACAGCCAGCCCCACCTGGCTACAGAGTGAGTTCCAGGCCCTGTCCTCAAAAAAAAAAAAAAAAAAAAAAAAAGCCAATGCAAAGGAGTAGGGGCTCCTCCCCTCCCCTGCCCAAAAAGAAGAAGAAGATGAAGAAGGAGGAGGAGGAGGAGGAGGAGGAGGAGAAATAGCAAAAGCAGTGTGAGAAAATCCATCATGCTGACAGAGGCAAACTCGTCAATCACATCAGAATTCTCAGAAGCAGCCCCAAAACCCAGAAAAGTTTGAGCTCTGAGAATAAAAAAGTTGCCAGCCAGTGGGTGAAGAAGAGGCCAGCCTTCAAGTGACAGCAACACAAGATGGCAGGCACCACAGGTTCAGACAATTCATGAAAACCGAATATACAGCCTTAAAATAGAATGTGGGCCCAAATACCTAGAAGTACTCCCCTTTGTAAGATTTGTAACAAAAATCAAATGAATGGCATTGATAGTTCTAAGGGAGTGGTGGACCCAAGAGCCATGTCAGTGCTGGCCAAGTGGCAGAACTCCCCGAGAATCAAGGTCATCCTTCAAGAGCTTCGAGCCTAATTATGTTGAAAAAGAACATGAAGCTGCCACAGCCCCCAGAAGGACAGTGTTACAACAATTAATTGCCAGGAGCCCGGCCTTCCCCCCCGTCCAATCTAAGTCTTCATTTTCCATAGTAGTACATTTTCTAGATACATCTTGTTCTAGTTTGTCTTCCATTTACTGTGGACAAAACACTCTCTGACACCACTTGGGGAGGAAAGGGTTATTCCGCTCACATCTTTCTGGTGCACAGTTCATCACTGATGGACGCCAAGGCAGGAACTCGGGCAGGGAACTGGAGGCAGGAGCTGAAGCACAGGCCATCAGGACATGCTGTTCACTGGCTTGCTCCCCTGGCTCATGCCAGCCTGTCTTCTTATACCCTACACAACAACTTTTGCCCCGGGTAGCACCACTCATTGTGGGCTGGTTCTCCCACACTGCTTGACAATTGAAGACAATACCCACAGATGTGGCCATGTGCCAATCCCAATGGAGCCAATTCCCCATTGAGAACCTCAACCCAGGTGTGTCAAGTTGACACTAAAGCTATCCAGCACACATCTCCTGGACCTTGAAGTACTGGAGAGGAAGCTCCCACTCCAAGGCAGTCATCTTAAGATACTGTACATGATACTAATTTATTTTTTTATTATCAAAATTTTTATTTATTTTATTATTTTATGTTGTATGAGTGTACTGTCTGCATGTATGTTGGTGCACCCTGTGTGCAATGCCGCGGCGTGTCAGAAAGAGGGTGTCAGATCCCCTGGACCTGGAGTTACAGATGGTTCTAGGCTGCCATGTGGGTGTGGGAATCTTTCATCTATTTGAAATATCTAAGTGAGTGACATAACAGAAAAATATGTGCTGGATAGCTTTGGCTGTCAACTTGGACACACCTGGGTTGAGGGAGCCTCGGGTGGGAAATTGGCTCATTGATTGGCCTGTGCCACATTTGTGGGTGTTGTGTATTTTCTTGATTGTTGGGCAGTGACAGTATAAGAAGGCCGGCTGGCATGAGCCAGGGAGCAAACCAGTCGCGAGCAAAGCCAGTAACAAGCACTCCTCCATGGCCTCCAGGTTCCTGCCCTGAGTTCCTGCCTTGGGCTCCTAAGTGATGAAACGGACCCAGGAGATGTAAGCTGAATAAACCCTTCCTCCCAAGTTGTGTCAGAGTGTTTGTCATAGCAATGGAAAGACAAAACTAGGACAGAAATTCGTACCAGACAAGTGGGGTATTGCTGTGGCAGACCTGACTATGTTGTTTTGGGGAAGATTGTGGAGGCGTTTGGAACTTTGGGCTGGAGCTATTGAATGCCTAACGATTGTTGCTGTGGAGCTTGGAGAAGTTTTGTTGAGGATTTGTAGAAGATGGAGGCCTGCTTGTGAAGTTTCTAGTTCAAAAGGAAGCAGAGATCATCAGGGGAGTGTATGTAATCTGTGGGGGTTCTGGGTCAGCTGGGGCTGTGGAGCACAACTGTAATTAACAAGAGACCCGGAACCTGAAGTGACACTTTTGTGGTACTGGGGCAAATGATGCTGGTTAGCTGGTGGCTGAAAAATCAGCTGTAAGTAAAAGAGGACCAGGCATCACTGAGGTGAAATATTCTGGGAGAATATTTCAAGGTCAGCACACAGAAGCTGTGACCCAGAAAGCGCCTGAGCCTCCATCTCGAGACAGAAGCAGGACTTGGTAACATGTACGAGTCTCCTATATGGTTCCAGTGTTGAAAATTTGAGGGGGGGGGGTCCACAGAGAGCAGCCACAGGCTTGGCACTGTGAGAGGTCAGGAAAGACCATTGGTGGAAGTTGCACTCGGCATGCCCTTGCCCGTGACAACCCCAGGATTGCAGGGTTCTGGAGAGAAGCTGAGGTTTGCCACCAGGAGAGGTCAAAGAGACCCATTGGTGAAGGTGCTGGCCTCAGTTTCAGTAGCAACCCCAGAATTTTGGAGATGCGGTACCCTGGACGACCACCAAGATCAGCGGTAGGTGTAGAATGCAGTCGGCCTGGGCCTGCGAGATGAGTGTGCCACGGATAGCAGTGTGGAGAGGGGGAGCTGCCCGAGACCCTTTGGAGGCCCAGAAGATCGTGATTGAATTTCCCAGGTTTGTCCAGCCTTGCGCTACTTGCTGGACTTAGGTTTTGTTTGACAGTGCCTGATTCTTCCTTTGAAATAAGGAACAGTTAATTGTTTTGATTTTACAGCAGCCCCACCGTTAAGAGACTTTTAATTAGACTGGGACTTTTAAGTGTTGGACATTTTAAAGACTGTAGGACTTTAAGGTTGTACTGTTCTTAGGTTGTGATTCATTGTTCAACTTCATATTTTGGGGGGAAAATAAGACTGGAAAGGTGGTGGTTTAATCGTGATGTGTTTTGCGTGTCAATTGACAAGGGGTCAATTGTGCTGGATAGCTTTGGTTGTCAACTTGACCACACCTGGGTTGAGGGAGCCTCGTTGGGGAATTGGCTCCATTGGATTTGCCTTTGGCCACAATGTGGAGTGCTGTCTTGATTGTTGAGCAGTGCAAGTATAAGAAGGGCAGGCGGATGGGCCAGAGCCAGTCTAGCAAGCCAGTAGAGAGCAAGCCAGTGAAAACAAGCACTCCTCCATGGCCTCAGGTTCCTGCCTGAGTTCCTGCCTTGGGCTCCCCTAAGTGATGAAAGTGACCTAGGAGATGTAAGCTGCATAACCCCTTTCCTCCCCAAGTTGGTGTAGAGTGTTTTGTCACAGCCAATGGAAAGACAACCTAGGACACCATCCCATCAATGTAACAACTGTCCACATAGATGAACTCTGGGATCAAGAAGGTGTATGAAATCGGTTCCCATTGGAAGCAGTGGGGCACAGCTAATGCAACTGTGAACAGACACGTGACACAATCACCTGCTGCTGACAGGCCTGAGTCTGCCTTCACCCTCCGTCATAGCCCTGTGTGGTGGCCCTTAGGGTAGATGGCCCTCAGGTGGCAGCCTATTGGACTACTGCTGGGTTTCAGGGTGCTTTGCCTGAACCCCTGCTTTCTTAAGTCTTAAGTGACACCCCATTCTCACTCTTACCCAGTATACTGCACAAAATCTAAGTGAGGTCAAATAAGCAGCAAAACAAATGCAAATAGGTGTAGAAGTCAGATCGCTCCTCTCTCCAGATAATATGACTCTATTTGCAACCCAGAAGACTTCACCTGAAGACTCTTAAATCTGATAAACATTTCCACTAAAGTGGTAGGACATAAAAATCAACATACAAAAGTTAGTGGAATTTATATATAACAATGATCCGGGACATTTTGTGTCCATTAAATAATAACTTCTCAAAATGATGACAAAACCATATGCATTTACTCTTGACCAAAGAATCTAGAGAACTCCACAGTAAAACCATGGAGCCCCTAAAAAATTATAGAAGACCTGACTCAAGACACCCAAGATGGAGCCCAGGATCCCAGCACTCAAGATGCTGAGATGGAGCTGGTGATCCCAGCACTCAAGGATGCTGGGATGGAGCCCATGATCCCAGCACTCACGTGTGCGCATGGAGCTGGTGATCCCAGAAACTTCTTGGGAAAAAAAAAATTAACGGGAACAACCGCAACAAAAAAGACTTGCTCAGAGAACTTACCCAAACAGTACCCTCTGCATCAAAAAAAAGTTTTTAAAACGACATGAGAAAAAAAATAAAAAAATAAAATGGCCGCACACGCACTGCTAGGCATGGGGTGCATGCCTTTAATCCAGACACTTGGGAAGCATAAGAGGTTGGTTGATCTCTGTGAAATCAAGGCAGCCTGGTCTACATTAAGTTCCAGGCCAGCCAAAAAAGAAAAAAAAAAAAGAGACCTTGTCTCAAAAAGACCAAAAAAAAAAAAAAAAGAAAGAAAAAAAATTATAGAAGACCCTAGTAGATGTAGACACTTCCCATATTCACCAATAAATAGAAATGCTATTGTTAAAATGGCCATGTAAGCAAAAGATCCACAAAGTCAGTGTGATCCAAAGTCAATCACATTCTCCACAGAAACAATGAAAAACAATCCTAAAATTCACGTGAAAACACAAGAGAACCTAAATAGCCAAAGCAATAAAGACCAAATTCTGGAATACTGTATGGCCACATACTTGGGACTAGAACATCCTCTCCTGGAGAATGAAACTAGGAATATTCATGAAATAATGAAACTAGAAATATTCATGAGGCTCCTCCCTGAGGTTATATAAGCAAGAAAAAATGTGGGGACCCAGATTCCTCAGTGCTGTAACTACAAGCTGTCTGCAAGCTGCACAGGAGGCAGCAGCAACATGGCTTTGTGAGTTGTCTGCCATGTGTAGGATGAAGGTTTTCAGTGATGCAGCTGCCGTCAGCCATCCACCTGTAAGTAACCAAGCCCTCAGCCATCCATGTGCTCCTGTAAGTCACCAAGCCCTCACCCATCCATGTGCTCCTGTAAGTAACCAGGCTCTCAGCCATCCTCCTGTACATAACCCCAATAAACTCATTGTTTCACCTTACTGACTTGGATGAAATAATTTCTTCAGTCTGTTGTTCCCCTCTCTATCTGGAATGAACAGAAACAGAGGCCAGGAAAAGTCACACAACATGACAGTAGCACAACATCTAAGTCAAACTATTCTATGGGATCAGAACAAAGAATGATGGCATGCATCTATGACAATGCTACAGTGAATTGCTTGGCATGATAACTTGAATTTATTTCTTTTTCTTATACCCTGGGTGTGGTGGTGGTGCACCCCTTTAATCCCAGCACTTGGGAGGCAAAGGCAGGCAGATCTCTGGGAGTTCAAGGCCCACCTGGTCTACATAGTGAGTTCCAGGCTAGCTGTGACTACAGGGAGAGACCTGTCTCAAAAAAAAAACAAAACATTAAAATAAACAAGGACTCTACTAACAGATGGCAAAATCAGCACCCAACATTCCATTTTTTCACATAAATTTATTTTTTTAATCAAATCTAGACCCGTGTTCCCCCCCCCCATTCACCCACTCCACCAGAGCTCATGCATTCTGCCAAACATGCTTTTCATCTCTTTCTCAGTCTTTCTCAATAATCTCCATGGGGAAGTTGACTGTTTTGAGCAGAAGTTCACTGTTTCAGTCAGTTCTTCAATGCAGACCTTTCTGTTGTTGTTGTTTCCAATATGCATCACCCCCACCTGCTTTGGACAAAAGCTCAAGGGGCCATGCACAAGAAATACTTACAACTAGGTAATTAGCACTAGCATCCACAGATGAGGGATACCATTTGTCATTTCTTTTTCTGGGACTGTGTTACTTCACTCGGCATGATGTCCTCTAGCTCCAGCCATTTTCCTGCAAAGCTCATGATGTCATCTTTCTTTACTGCTGCATAGAACTCCGTTGTGTAGATGTACCACATTTAAGATGATATCTTAAAGTGGTTTTGATTTGCATTTCCTTAAGGATTAGTGATGTTGAACACATCTTAAGGTGTTTCTCAGCCATTTTTACTTCCTCAATTGTGAAGTCTCTGTTCAGCTCTTTGCTCCATCTATTGAGTGGGTCATTTGTTTTCTTTCTTCTTTGATTTTTGAGTAGTTTATATATTCTGGAAATCAATGCTTTGTCAGATGTTTCTGCGATGAAGGTTTCCTCCCACTCTGTGTGATTTCTCTTCACTTCCTTGATTGTTTCTTTTGATGTACAGAAGCTTTTGAGTTTAATGAGGTCCCATTTGTCAATTGTCGACTTCTCCCAGAATCCTTCTATGATGCCAGCATTATGCTACTACCAAAACCAGGGAAAGATACAACCAAAAAGGAGAACTATAGACCCATCTCCCTAATGAGCACAGATGCCAAAATTCTAAACAGGATTCTGGCAAATCGCATACAGACTCACATCAAGAAAATCATCCACCATGACCAAGTTGGATTCATACCAGAGATGCAGGGATGGTTCAACATACGAAAATCAATAAACATCATCAAACATATCAATGGACTGAAGGACAAAAACCACACCATCAT
>VZQC01002946.1:72779-83526 GCA_009823505.1 Rhizomys pruinosus
GGTTCCAATATGCATTATGCCCAACTGCTTGGACAAAAGCTCAGGGGGCCCTAACAAGAAATACTGACAACTAGGAACTGGCACTAGCATCCACAGATGAGGATACTTTCATCGTTTGGTTTTTCTGGGACTGTGTACTTCACTCAGCATATGTCCTCTAGCTCACAGCCATTTTCCTGCAAAGCTCATGATGTTGTCTTTCTTTACTGCTGCATAGAACTCCATTGTGTATATGTACCACATTTTCTCATCCACTTGTCAGTTGAGGGCATTTGGGTTGGTTCCAGCTCCTTGCTATTGTGAAGAGAGCTGCAATAAACATGGCCGTACATGTTGTCTCGTTGGTGAGTCTTGAGGTACATGCCTAGGAGTGGTATGGCTGGGTCAGGTGGCAAGTTCATTCCAAGTCTTCCAAGGGTTCTCCACACTGCTTTCTATAGTGCCTTTCATTCCCACCAGCAGAGATGAGTGTTCGCCCTTTCCCTACAACCTCTCCAGCACTTGGTATCATTTGTTTTTCTTGATCCTAGCCAGTCTTATTGGAGTAAGATGATATCTTAAATGGTTTTGATTTGATTTCCTTAATGATTAGTGATGTTGAACACTTCTTAAGGTGTTTCTCAGACATCTCTAATTCCTCACTTGTGAGGATGTTGTAAGAAGCCTCCCAACTAAAAAAGCCCAGGCACAGACAGTTTCACGGCAGAATTCTATAAAACATTTCAAAAAGACCTACAACCATTATTACTGAAATTTTTTAGAAGTATATAATCAGAAGGAATTCCCCAAAATTCCTTCTATGAAGCCAACATCACTCTATTACCAAAACCAGGCAAAGATCCAACCAAAAGGAGAATATAATAGACCCATCTTCCTAATGAACACAGATACCAAAATTCTAAACAGGATCTGGCAAATCGCATACAGGACCCAACAACAACAACAGAAAGGACTGCATCAAAGAACTGACTGAAACAGTGAACTTCTGCTCAAAACAGTCAACTTCCTCATGGAGAATATTGAGAAAGACTGAGAAAGAGATGAAAAGCATGTTTGGCAGAATGCATGAGCTCTGGTGGGGTGGAGGAATGGGCGGGAACACGGGTCTAGATTTGTTAAAAAAAAAAAAGATATACTACAGAGCCATAGTAACAAAAACAGCATGGTACTGCCACAGCCACAGATAGCTGTTGGGTCCTGGCCCCCAGGGGATCTGCTGACCAGCTTGTTGACCAAGCACTTATCTTGCTGGAACATCTTCTTACCCTCCTTCTGAGAAGGCCTGACCACAAGTTCCTGTTTTCCACCCACGCCAGAGAACTGCCTGCGTCTGGGAGCAAGAACTTCTGACCCTGGTTTTTTCACTTGTGCTGTAAGCCTGTATATAAAGCTCCCCTGTCTCTTCAATAAACGGCATTCTCTCAGCATGAATGACCCACTGTCTTGTCTTCCTTTAAATCCTCAGCCCCTCGCCCGACCCTTTGGGTAATGCAGTAGTGTAGGTGCTAAAAGTGGAGGTCCCACCGAGATCGGGAAAGAAGGGAAGACTGCTGAAGGATTGCCTGAGAAGGCTGGCCAGCACTTTGGATAAGGTAAGAAGTGGGCATATTGAAAATGGGTGCCGCTAGTTCTCATTCTCTTTTGGTAGAGCAACTGGTTGATCTCTTAAAGAAACAAGGGACAGGAATTAAACATAAGACAGCTAAAGATTTCATAAAAACCTTACAAAAAACCTAGTCCCTGGTTCCCTGTATATGGTGGCCTTAATATTCCTGACTGGGGACAGGTCAAGTGAGACTTACAAAGGGCATTAAAGAAAGAGGGACCTGATAGTATCACTATCACCACCTTTTCATTATGGTGCCTCGTCAAAGATGCCTTACTCAGTACAGATGCTAAAGTTAAGGAACAGATGACTCAGGCAAAAATAATTTTTGAAGAGGCACAGGAACAGGAATCACTGAAATTGCTCCAGGCTTCTGATGCCTTTTCTCCCAATCCCTCCTCCTTCTCTGAGGATGAGGGTGATGAGGATGAGGAATGGCAGTTAACTAAAGACATTGAAAATTTGAAAAAGAAATTTAAGAAATGTTCCTTTGAGCAGTGTCCTCCTGCCCACAATCCTAACTATGCTAGTTCTCCACATCTCCCATCTGCACCACCGGAGGACAAAAAGGGTAGAGTTGCCTTCCCAGTAATCAAGGTTGCTGATCCTCAAGGCCAGAGGCATAGGGAACATAATCCCCTTAGTTTCAAGGACATTAAACAATTAAAGGAGGCAGTTCCTGCCTATGGACCACATACTCCTTTCACTCTTGCCATTTTTGAGTCATTTTCTGCTTTAAACTGCACCCTGAGTGACTGGCTCCAGCTCAGACGAGCGGTCCTTTCAGCAGGAGACGTTCTGGGCATTTGTGAAGAATCCTCCAATTCTGATGCTGGTGAGGATCCACAGTCCAGTATGGCCTGCCTTAGTTAGTACCAACCTTAGCCTAGGAAATGTTGCCATTTTGGAGGATCCTGAGGAGGCTAATCTAACAATGGTCTTTCACTTGAGAGATACCCTATGTTTTACTAAGGTCTTAAATGAATCCTCCATTAATCAAACCTCATCTTTTCTAGGTAATTGTATAATTCTTGTGCTGGATAGCATTAGTGTCAACTTGACACACCTGGGTTGAGGGAGCCTTAATAGGGGAATTGGCTCCATTGGATTGGCCTGTGGCCACATCTGTGGAGTGTTTTGATGGTCGAGCAGTGTGGAAGGGCCCAGCCCACAATAAGTGGTGCCACCCTGGGCAGGTGGTTGTGTACGGTATAAGAAGGGAGGCTGGGCATGAGCCAGGGGAGCAAGCCAGTGAACAGCATTCCTCCATGGCCTGTGCTTCAGCTCCTGCCTCCAGGTTCCTGCCCTGAGTTCCTGCCTTGGGCTCCCTAAGTGATGAACTGTGACCCAGGAGATGTAAGCTGAATAAACCCTTTCCTCCCCAAGTTGGTGTCGGTCAGAGTGTTTTGTCACAGCAATGGAAGACAAACTAGGACAGAAATTGGTACCAGACGAGTGGGGTATTGCTGTGACAGACCTGACCTTGGTGTTTTGGGGAAGGATTGTGGAGGCGTTTGGAACTTTGGGCTGGGAAGATCATTGAATGCCTAAAGATTGTTGCTGTGGAGCTTGGAGCAGTTTTGCTGAAGGAGTTGTAGAAGATGGAGGCCTGGCTTGTGAAGTTTCTAGTTTCAAAGGAGAGCAGAGATCATCAGGACTGTGTAATCTGTGGGTTCTGGTCAGCTGGGGCTGTGGAGAATCAGCTGTAAGTAACAAGAGACCAGAACCTGAAGTGAAACTTTTGTGGTACTGGGGCAATTGATGCTGGTTAGCTGGGGCTGAAAAATCAGCTGTAAGTAACAAGAGACCAGCATCACTGAGGTGAAATCTTCTGGGGAGAATATCTTCAAGGTCAGCACACAGAAGCTGTGACCCAGAAAGGGCCTGAGCCTCCATCTCGAGCCAGAAGCCGGACTTGGTAACGTGTAAGAGTCTCCTATATGGTTCCGGTGTTGAAATTTGAGGGGGTCACAGAGAGCAGCCGAGGCTTGGCACTGTGAGAGGTCAGGAAAGACCATTGGTGGAAGTGCACCTCGGTTGCTGTGAAGACCCCAGGATTGCAGGGGTCATGGAGAGAAGCTGAGGCTTTGCACCAGGAGAGGTCAGAAGAGACCATTGGTGAAGGTGCTGCCTCAGTTTCAGTAGCGACCCCAGCTTTTTGGAGATGCCGGTACCCTGGGACGACCACCAAGAGCAGCGGTAGGTGTAGAATGGAGTCGGCCTGGGCCTGCGAGATGAGTGTGCCACGGACGGCAGAGTCGGAGAGGGGGAGCTGCCGAGACCCTTTGGAGCCCAGAAGATCGTGAGTGAATCCCAGGTGTCCAGCCTTGAGCTACTTTGCTGGACTTAGGTTTTGTTTGAGTGTGCCTGATTCTTCCCTTTGAAATAAGACAGTACTTGTTTTGGATTTTACAGCAGCCCACAGTTAAGAGACTTTTAACAGACTGTGAACTTTTAAGTGTTTGGACATTTTAAGGACTGTGGGGCTTTTAAGGTTGTACTGTCTTAGGTTGTGATTAATGTTAACATCATACTTTGGGGATAAGAACTGGAAAGGTGGTGGTTTAATAGTGATGTGTTTTGTGTGTCAAGTTGACAAGGGGTCAATTGTGCTGGATAGCTTTAGTGTCAACTTGACACACCTGGGTTGAGGGAGCCTCAATTGGGGAATTGGCTCCATTGGATTGGCCTGTGGCCACATCTGTGGAGTATTGTCTTGATGGTAGAGCAGTGTGGGAGGGCCCAGCCCACAATGAGTGGTGCCACCCTGGGCAGGTTGTCGTGTACCATGTAAGAAGGGAGGCTGGGCATGAGCCAGGGGAGCAAGCCAGTGAACAGCATTCCTCCATGGCCTGTGCTTCAGCTCCTGCCTCCAGGTTCCTGCCCTGAGTTCCTGCCTTGGGCTCCCTAAGTGATGAACTGTGACCCAGGAGATGTAAGCTGAATAAACCCTTTCCTCCCCAAGTTGGTGTTGGACAGAGTGTTTTGTCACAGCAATGGAAGAGAAACTAGAACACTTAGAAATTGGTCTATCGCAGATTTTTCTCCCAATGCTACCAATTGGTAGCAACCAATGCTTCTGTTGTTGGCCTCCGCAATATTTGGGGCCCCATTAATCAAGAGTCCAATATTATGGGGGCTGTGCCACTGCCCTGCCCTGGGCCCAGATGTTGGCCTGGACCATTCAGCTACATATGTCTGCCTAGATGCTGTCCCCTTGGTAGCAAGTGATATGGTTTGTTTTGATCAGACTACCCCTTGGAATGCCTCTTCGACATTTGAGGACTCTTTACACTTTCACTACACCCCATGTAGCAAAAATAAAATTATTGAGTCTGCCATATGTGGTTAATGCCCCTCTCCCGGGAGAGGTTCTTAATTGTTCCCACCAGGTATGCTGCTTGAGAAGCTGTTGGAATAATGAGGAATCAGCATTGTTGGTATGCATCCCGGGTGTAGTTCCCATGCCGGTCTGCCACACAGGAGAAAAGCACCTTGTTCTCACTCATCAAAAAGAGACTTTGGCATTACTGTAGCTGTTCTCTCAGCCATTGCAGCTGCCGCCGCTGCTGCTACAATCTCTGGCATTGCCCTATCCCACTCAGCTGCTATAGCAAGCACAGTGGATAAGCTATTGGGGGAAGTTGCTGCTCCCCTCAGCACACAGAATAATATTAATTCCTTGATACAATTGGGCAACTCGAATCTCAATCAACAAACCGCCCTTTTACAGAAACAAATAGATTTGTTATGGGAGGCCCACATGGTGTCTTGCACGCCTCTTTATTCACATATCTGAGTCACCACTGCCAAGGTGCACAATGCCTCCCTAGAAGTTCGAAAATTAAACAGCTACCATCTTGGACCTTGGAATTCTTTTTTTTTTAATTTTTTTTATTTTTGGATGTCTATGAATGTACTGTCTGTATGTAGGTTTGTGCACCCGTGTCGTGCAATGCCGCGGAGGTCAGAAGACAGCGTCCATTCCCCTGGAACTGGAGTTCTCCTGGAATTGGAGTTACAGACGGTTCTCAGCCACCATGTGGGTGCTGGGAATTGAACCTGGGTCCTCTGCAAGAGCAGTCGGTGCTCTTAACCGCTAGGCCATCTCTCCAGCCCCGGACCTTGGAATTCTAATTTTACCAATTGACCAATGAAATTATCAAGATCAATGAGACCAGGCTGCCTCTATTGTCAGGGGACTCACTCTTACAAGGTCTGCAACTGGCAGGTCGATTAATTAAGGAATGGAGCAGGACACTGGCCCTAGGCCTGATAACCCTGGGTACTGCTACCCTAGCCTTGGTCTGCCTTTGCCGTATGGAGAGGCAACAAGCCCAGCGCCACTTTCATGCTTTCTTTGGCAGCAGAAAACCCCACTGCTCAGGTACGGTTGAGCATGCAGTACGAATGAGTGATCAATGACGGGTAAGACCTGGGGGATGTCTATCAACCTAAGACAGAAAGTCTGTGGGGCCTGCCAGTCATGGTGGCGCACGCCTTTAATCCTAGCACTTGGGAGGCAGAGGCAGGCGGATTTTTGTGTGTTCAAGGCCAGCCTGGTCTACAGAGTGAGTTCCAGGACAGCTGGAGCTGCAGGGAGAACCCTGTCTTGAAAAGAAAAAAAAAAAAAAAAAAAAAAAAAAAAAAAAAAAAAAAAAAAAAAAGGTCTGTGGGGCCTGGGCAGGCTATTCAATGATGGGTAAGATAGATGTCAATGTCCTGGGAAACCTAAGACAGATACTCATTTATGTATAAAGAAGGGGACCTGTTGGGTCCTGGCCCCCAGGGGATATGCTGACCAGCTTGTTGACCAAGCACTTATCTTGCTAGAACATCTTGTTACCCTCCTTCCGAGAAGGCCTGACCACAAGTTCTTGATTTCCACCCACGCCAGAGAACCGCCTGTGCCTGGGAGCAAAAAACCCTCATTTTTTCACTTGTGCTGTAAGCCTGTATATAATGCCCCCTGTCTCTTCAATAAAGGGTATTCTAGTAGCACGAATGGCCTGCTGTCTTGTCTTCCTTTAAATCCTCAGGCCCTCGCCCAACCCTTTGGGTAATGCAGTAGCGCAGGAGCTACAGATATCTAGACTGTTATGGCTTGAATCTGAAATGTCCCCCACAGGCTCATGTTTTGGGGTATTAGTCCCTGAGCTGGTAGCACTGTTTTGGGATCTATGAAACCCTTAGGAGGAGAGGCCAGGCTGAGAGAAACTAGGTAAATCTCTAGCAGGCCTCTCAAGTTTAGGCCCAGTCCCTGGATAAGTCATTAGCAGTCCTTTCAAAGTTATGTCCAGCCCCTAGGTAAGTCACTAGCAGGCATTTCAAGGTTATGTCCAGTCCCTAGGTAAGTCTCTAGCAGGCCGTTCAAGGTTATGCCCAGCTCCTAGGGAAGTCTCTAGCAGGCCTTTCAAGGTTATAACCAGCTCCTAGGTAAGTCTCCAGCAGGCGTTTCAAGGTTATGCCCAGTCCTGGGTAAGTCACTAGCAGGCCTTTCAAGGTTATGTCCAGCCCCTATGTAAGTCTCTAACAGGCCTTTAAAGGTTATGTCCAGTCCCTAGTTAAGTCTCTAGCAGGCCTTTCAAGGTTATGTCCAGCCCCTAGGTAAGTCTCTAGCAGGCCTTTAAAGGTTATGCACAGTACCTAGGCAAGTCTCTAGGAGGCCATTAAAGGTTACACCCAGCCCCTAGGTAAGTCTCTAGCAGGCCTTTAAAGATTATGTCCAGTCCCTAGGTAAGTCTCCACCAGGCCTTTCAAGGTTATGTCCAGCTCCTAGGTAGGAGGCCTTTCAAGGTTATGTCTGGTCCCTAGGTAAGTCTTGAGCAGGCCTATCAAGGTTATGGCCAGCTCCTAGGTAAGTCTCTAGCAGGCCTTTCAAGGTTATAACCAGCTCCTAGGTAAGTCTCTAGCAGAGCTTTCAAAGGTTATGTCCAGCTCTGAGATAAGTCTCTAGCAGGCCTTTCAAGGTTATGCCCAGTCCCTAGGTAAGTCTCTAGCAGGCCTGTCAAGGTTATGCCCAGCCCCAAGGTAAGTCTCTAGCAGCCCTTTCAAAGTTATGTCCAGTCCCTAGGTAAGTCTCTAGCAGGCCTTTCAAGGTTATGCCCAGCCCCAAGGTAAGTCTCTAGCAGACCTTTCAAGGTTATGTCAAGTCCCTAGGTAAGTCTCTAGCAGGCCTTTCAAAGTTATGTCCAGTCCCTAGGTAAGTCTCTAGCAGGCCTTTCAAGGTTATGTCCAGTCCCTAGGTAAGTCTCTAGCAGGCCTTTCAAGATTATGTCCAGTCCCTAGGTAAGTTTCATGCAGGCCTTTCAAGGTTATGTCCAGTCCCTAGGCAAGTCTCTATCAGTCCTTTAAAGGTTATGTCCAGCCCCTACGTAAGTCTCTAACAGGCCTTTAAAGATTATGTCCAGTCCCTAGTTAAGTCTCTAGCAGGCCTTTGAAGGTTATGTCCAGCCCCTAGGTAAGTCTCTAGCAGGCCTTTAAAGGATATGCACAGTACCTAGGCAAGTCTCTAGCAGGCCATTAAAGGTTATACCCAGCCCCTAGGTAAGTCTCTAGCAGGCCTTTCAAGGTTATGTCCAGCTCCTAGTTAAGTCTCTAGGAGGCCATTCAAGGTTATGTCCAGCTCCTAGGTAAGTGTCTAGCAGGCCTTTCAAGGTTATGTCCAGTCAGTAGATAAGTCTCTAGCAGGCCTTTCAAGGTTATGCCCAGCCCCTAGGTAAGTCTATAGCAGGCCTTTCAAGGTTATTATGCACAGCCCCTAGGTAAGTCTCTAGCTGGCCTTTCAAGACTATGTCCAGTCCCTAGGTAAGTCTCTAGCAGGCCTTTGAAGGTTATGCCCAGCCCCTAGGTAAGCCTCTAGCAGGCCTTTCGAGGTTATGTCCAGTCCCTAGGTAAGCCTCTAGTAGGGCTTTCAAAGTTATGTCCACTCCCTAGGTAAGTCTCTTGCAGGCCTTTCAAGGCAATGTCCAGCCGCAAGGTAAGTCTCTAGCACGCCTTTCAAGGTTATGCCCAATCCCTAGGTAAGTCTCTAGCAGGCCTTTCAAGGTTATGCCCAGTCCCTAGGTAAGTCTCTAGCTGGCCTTTCAAGATTATGTCCAGTCCCTAGGTAAGTCTCTACCAGGCCTCTCAAGGTTATATCCAGTCCCTAGGTAAGTCTCTAGCAGGCCTTTAAAAGTTATGTCCAGTCCCTAGGCAAGTATCGAGCAGGCCTTTAAAGGTTATGTCCAGCCCCTAAGTAAGTCACTAGCAGGCATTTCAAGGTTATGTCCAGCTCCTAGGTAAGTCTCTAGCAGGACTTTTAAGGTTATGTCCAGCTCCAATGTAAGTCTTTAGCAGGCCTTTCAAGATTATGTCCAGTCCTTAGGTCAGTCTCTAGCAGGCCTTTCAAGGTTATGCCCAGCCCCTAGGTAAGTCTCTAACAGGCCTTTCATTGTTATGTCCATTCCCTAGGTAAGTCTCTACCAGGCCTCTCAAGGTTATATCCAGTCCCTAGGTAAGTCTCTAGCAGGCCTTTCAAGGTTATGTCCAGTCCCTAGGTAAGTCTCTAGCAGGCCTTTCAAGGTTATGTCCAGCTCCTAGGTAAGTCTCTTGCAGGCCTTTCAAGGTTATGTCCAGTCCTCAGGTAAGTCTCAAGCAGGCATTTCAAGGTTATGCCCAGCCCCTAGGTTAATCTCTAGCAGGCCTTTCAAGGTTATGTCCAGTCCCTACGTAAGTCTCTAGCAGCCATTTCAAGCTTATGTCTAGTCCCTAGCTAAGTTTCTAGCAGGCCTTTCAAGGTTGTGCTCAGTCCCTAGGTAAGTCTTCCAAGGATATATGCAGCCCCTAGGTAAGTCTCTAGCAAGCCTTTCAAGGTTATATCCAGTCCCTAGGCATGTCTCTAGCAGGCCTTTCAAAGTTATGTCCAGCCACTAGGCAAGTCTCTAGCAGGCCTTTGAAGATTATGTGCAGTCCCTAGGTAAGTCTCTAGCAGACCTTTGAATGTTATGTCCAGCTCCTAGGTAAGTCTCTAGGAGGCCTTTCAAGGTTATGTCTAGTCCCTAGGTAAATCTCTAGCAGGCATTTCAAACTTATGTCCACTCCCTAGGTAAGTCTCTTGCAGGCCTTTCAAGGTTATGTCCAGCCACTAGGTAGTCTCTAGCACACCTTTCAAGGTTAGGTCCAGACCCTAGGTAAGTCTCTAGCAGACCTTTCAAGGTTATGTCCAGCCACTAGGTAAGTGTCTAACAGGCCTTTAAAGGTAATGTCCAGCTCCTAGGTAAGTCTCTAGCAGGCCTTCAAAGGTTATGCACAGCCCCTAGGTAAGTCTCTAGCAGGCCTTTCAAGATTATGTCCAGTCCCTAGGTAAGTCTCTAGCAGGCCTTTCAAGGTTATATCCAGTCCCTAGGCATGTCTCTAGCAGGCCTTTCAAGGTTATGTCCAGCCACTAGGCAAGTCTCTAGCAGGCCTTTGAAGATTATGTCCAGTCCCTAGGTAAGTCTCCAGCAGGCCTTTGAATGTTATGTCCAGCTCCTAGGTAAGTCTCTAGCAGGCCTTTCAAGGTTATTCCCAGCCCCTAGGTAAGTCTCTAGCAGGCCTTTCAAGGTTATATCCAGTCCCTAGGCAAGTCTCTAGCAGGCATTTCAAACTTATGTCCACTCCCTAGATAAGTCTCTGGCAGGCCTTTCAAGGTTATGTCCAGCCACTAGGTAGTCTCTAGCACGCCTTTCAAGGTTAGGTCCAGACCCTAGGTAAGTCTCTAGCAGGCCTTTCAAGGTTATGTCCAGCCACTCGGTAAGTGTCTAGCAGGCCTTTCAAGACTATTTCCTGTCCCTAGGTAAGTCTCTAGCAGGCCTTCAAAGGTTATGCACAGCCCCTAGGTAAGTCACTAGCAGGCCTTTCAACCTTATGTACAGTCTCTAGCAGGCCTTTCAAGGTTATGCCCAGCCCCTAGGTAAGTCTCTAGCTGGCCTTTCACGGTATGCCCACCCGTAGGTAAGTCTCTATCAGGCCTTTAATGGTTATGCCCAGCCCCTAGGTAAGTCTCTAGCAGGCCTTTCAATGTTATGTCCAGTCCCTAGGCAAGTCTCTAGCAGGTCTTTAAAGGTTATGTCCAGTCCTTAGTTAAGTCTCTAGCAGGCCTTTCAATGTTATGTCCAGCCC
>VZQC01002946.1:86116-128331 GCA_009823505.1 Rhizomys pruinosus
AAAAAGACCAAAAAAATAAAAATAAAAAAGAAATTAAGGACTTTTCCCCCAAGCCTGTGAAGAAACTCTTGGGGATTTTAATTGGGATCACATTGAATCTGCATATTAGTTTGGGTAGAATGGACATTTTTACTATGTTAATTTTCCCAATCCATGAGCATGGGAGATCTTTCCATCTTCTGATGTCTTCTTCAATTTCCTTCTTCAGGGCTTTAAAGATTTTTTGTAGAGATCTTTGGTGTCTTTGGTTAGGTTTGTTCCTAGGTATCTTATTGTTTGGTTGCTATTGTGAGTGGGAAGGTCTCCTTGTGTTCCTTCTTCCGTTGCTTGTTGTTGGTGTAAGGAAAGGCTACTGATTTTTCTAGGTAAATTTTGTATCCTGCCACTTTACTGAAACTCTTAATCATTTCTAGGAGCTTTCTGGTGGTTTTTAGAATCCCTTAGGTAAACAATCATATCATCAGCAAAAAGGGATAGCTTGACTTCCTCTTTTCCAATTAGTACTCCTTTAATTTCCTTTTCTTGCCTTATTGCCCTAGCAAGTGTTTCAAACACTATATTGAAGAGGAGCGATGACAGGGGGCAGCCTTGCTGAGTTCCTACCTTTAAGGGCAATGCTTCTGTCTCTTCTCCATTTAGGATGATGTTGGCTGTGGGTTTCCTATATATGGCTTTGATTACATTGAGGATTGATCCCACCAATCCAATTCCCTCAAAGACTTTAAGTATGAAGGGATGCTGGATTTTGTCAAAAGCTTTTTCTGTGTCAATTGAGATGATCATGTGGTTTTTGTCTTTCAGTACATTTATGTGTTTTATGATATTTATTGATTTTTGTATGTTGAACCATACCTGCATCTCTGGTATGAATCCAGCTTGGTCATGATGGATGATCTTTTTGATGTGGGTTTATATGTGGTTTGCAAGTATTTTGTTGAGAATTTTTGCATCTGTGTTCATTAATGAGATGGGTCTATAGTTCTTCTTTTGGGTTGTATCTTTGCCTGGTTTTGGTATTACAGTGATGCTGGCTTCATAGAATGAATTTTTGAGATTTCCCTCTGCTTGAATCCTTCTGAACAATTTGAGTAATAATGGTTGTAAGTCTTTTTGAAATGTTTTATATAATTCTGCCATGAAACCATCTGGGCCTTGGCTTTTTAGTTGGGATGTTTCTTATTAAATCTTCAATTTCTTCACATATTATGGGTCTGTTTAAGCTATCCATCTCTTCTTGGTTAAACTTTGGTAATTCTCAGGATTTCAGATATTCATCCATTTCTCCTAGGTTTTCAAACTTAGTAGAGTATAGGTTTTTGAAGTGTTCCCATATGATTGTCTGGATCATTTCATTGTCTGTTGTGATGTTTCCCCTTTCATCACAAATTCTATTGATTTAGCGTTGCTCTTTCTTTCTTTTGGTTAACTGGGCTAGAGGTCTGACCATCTTGTTTATTCAATCGAAGAACTAACTTTTTGATTCATTGATTTTTTTGTATTGTTTTCCTTCTATTCCATTGATTTCTGCTCTGTTTTTTATTTCTTCCTCTCTGTTGCATTTAGGGTTCATTTATTGTTGTCTCACAAGTGTTTTTAGGTGCCGTGTTAGATCATTCACTTGTGCTCTTTTTGTTTTTCTGATGTAGGCACTCAGGGCTATAAACTTCCCTCTTAGGACTACTTTTAAAGTATCCCACAAGTTTTGTTGTGTTGTATGATCATTGTCATTTAATTCCAGGAATTCTTTTATTTCTTTCTTTATTTCTACCTTGACCCATTCATTATTCAGGAGTGTGTTGTTTAGTCTCCATGTGTTCTTGTAGATAGTGGGGCTTATCCTGGTCTTGATAATGAGCTTTATTGCACTGTGGTCTGATAGAATGCATGAAATTATTTCAATCTTTTTGTATTTGTTGAGGTTTTTTTCTATGTCTCAGTATGTGGTCTATTTTGGAGAATATTCCGTGGGGTGCTGAGTAGAGAGTATATTCTCTGGTATTTGGGTGGAATATTCAGTAGATGTCCATGAGATCCATTTGGTGGATGGTGTTAAAGGAGCATGAGAGGCAACAACACCTTAAAGGAAGTAAGGCAGGCAGGCAAGGCTTGTTTACAACTGAGGGGCCCTTATCAGCTGGTCTTAAGTAAACAAGACCTGGCTAAAGGAAGTAAGGTAGGTGGGCCAACTGGTCCTAAGTAAACAAGAGGAGGCTAAAGGAAGTAAACAAGATGGGGCTAAAGGAAGTAAGGTAGGCATGGCCAGGGTTGTTTTGAAACTTTTCGGATTGGCTCTAGCTATTTGACCTTTAAGGTGATTGGCTGTTCCCTTGTGGTTTTTGCCTTTATAAGCTGCTGTAGTGCTTGCAATAAATGAGATCGGCTGTGACTGACTCCCTGTCTGTCTGTCTGTCTCCAGGACATGGGAGGCTGCAAGGTGGGGCAGACTGCACACCTGTCTTTCCCCTTCCATCTGGTTGCCATGCAGGGCAGGACCCTGCATCCTATCATTCAGTTCAGATGTCTCTCTGTTTATTCTTTGTCCAGTCAATCTGTCCAAAGGACTCAGTGGGGTATTCAAGTCACCTACTGTTAGTGTGCTGGGGTTAGTCTGTGCCTTGAGGTCCTGGAGAATTGTCCTTATAAAGTTTTGTGCACCAGAGTTTGGTGCATATATATTTATGATTGGGAAATCTTCATGGTCAATTGTTCCTGTGATAAAGATGTAATGGCCCTCTTTGTCTCTTCTGATTTCTTTTACTCTGAAGTCTATTTTGTCTGATATTAAAATAGCAACACCTGCTTTCTTTATGATACCATTTGCTTGGAATATTTTTCCATCCCTTCACCTTAAGTTGGTGCCTATCCTTGAGAGTGAGATGGGTTTCTTGCAGACATCATATAGATGGGCTTTGTTTCCTAATCCAGTCTCCCAGTCTATGTCTTTTGATTGGGGATTTTAGTCCATTAATATTTAAGGTTATAATTGAAAGATGTGTGTTGCTTCCTTTCACCTTATTATCCATTTGCATTTTTAGTCTCGGTTTCTGCTTCTGCAGTTATGTTTTTATTAATTTCTCTTTCTAGGTGCCTGGGGATAGTTGCTCCTCTCTTCTGTCCTTTGAATTGCTTCAAAGATTTTCTGAAGGGTTGGATTACTGGACATGTATTCTATCATCTGGTTTATGTCATGGAAGATTTTTCTCTCTCCAACTATAATTGACATTTTTGCTGGGAATAGTAACCTGGGTTGGCATCTATAGTCCTTTAACACTGGAAATGCTTTGCTCCACATTCTTCTTGCTTTCATAGTTTGCAGTTGTAATTCTGATGGGTTTCCCCTTATATGTAACTTGCTGTTTTTCTTTTGTGGCTTTTAGAATTTTGTCTTCATTTTGGGTGTCTAGCGTTTTAACTATGATATGGCATGGGGTGTTTCTTTTCTGATCTTGTCTGTTTGGAGTTCTGTGTGCTTCTTGTATTTGTATGGGTTTGTCTTTTTTTAGTTTGGGGAAATTTTCATCTATTATTCTGTTGAAGATCTGATCAGTAACATTGTCTTGGGATTCTTCTCCTTCCTCTATTCCTATGATGCGGAGGTTTGATCTTTTCAAAGTGTCCCATATTTCCTTGTTGTTCCACTTTTGTGTATTTTTAAATTTTTCATAATCTTTACTTGAGCTTTTTAGTTGTTCTGTGTTATCTTCCAGGTCTGATATTCTTTGTTCTGCTTTCTTCATTCTATTTCTGAGGCTTTTTCTATTCTTTTCCTCTTGATTGGATGAGTGTTCTCTTTCCTTTTTCATTTCATCCTGTGATTTCTTTAGTATTTCCACTTCCTTTTGGAGCTTCTCAATCTCTTCTTGTAGCTCCTTGCTTCACTGGATGGCTTTCTTTTTCAATGTTTCCACTTCCTTCCGAAGTTTGTTATTTTCTCCCTCTAGTTCTTTCTGGAGTTTGTCATTCTCCCCCTGTAGTTCTTTCTGAAGTTTGTCACTGTCTCCCTCTAGGTCCTCTTGAGTTTTTCATTCTCTCTCCTTAGTTATCTGACTTATTCTTTACATTCTTTGATTTCTCTGAATATATCTGCAATTGTTCCTCTAAGATCTGTGTCCTGGGTCACCCCCAGGGGGATCCCACTGTAGGAATGTCCCACAGGGTTGGTAGAGCTTGGTGTGGAATTATCCTGCACCTTTCCCATGTTGCCCCTTTGTTCTGTCCCTGGCATGTGGGTTTCCCTTTTTTGCCTGTATTCTGATGCGAATCACAAATGCCTCTTAACTGTGTTGAAGGCTTGCTTTGCTTGCCTCCTTCAGATGCCTTTTTTTTTCTCCCTGTTTATAGAGTGTTGACTTGTCTAGGTTTCATGCTTTCAATTTTGTTTATATATTGGAGGTCTAACTCATTCTTCCCTTTCTGTTCTGAAGGTTCTCCAAAAAATCCACTTGGACACTCCCTTAGCAATTCCAGTATGGGGGGGAGAATATGCCTTGCTTAGGTACTCTGTGCTTCAGGTGGTCCTGGGAAGTCCCTGATCTAATCTCTGTGCACTCAAGTCTCACAGTGGCAACAGGCCCACCTTTAATATCAGCTAGCGGGGAGTCTCTGCCCAGACAGCCACACTAGACAATGATTTAACAGGCCCACCTTTAATACCAGCTAGTAGGGCAACTCCACCCGACAGCCACACAAGACAACAATTTAACTATCCAACAAACCAATGAAACAATTATCCAACAACCCAGAGATAGATCTATCCAACAATCTGCCTGGCTGAAGGGCCCTGTTCCTACATATGCTTCAGGTCATCCTGGGAAGACCCTGATCTAAGCTCTGAACACTCCAGGGCTGTTCTACCTATTATTTTCCAACTTTACAATGGAGCAAACATCATATTCTTTCAGTAGAAACCATACATTAGGTTTCATATCTTCACAGTGTCCGAAGGTAGATATGCACTGAATTCATTGTACAGGGCAGCTCCCAGTCAGCCATGCAATCATGATGGGAAACACTTTAAGTTCTACCCTGTGCTGTGCTGCTAAGCTACTATGCTGTTCAGCCACCAGGATCAAGAGGTTAGATGCACCAAGTGTATCTTGAACTCGCTATGGAATTACCTGGGCTGAGGCAGTCAAGGAGCATCCCTATCGTGTTCCATCATTTAGCCTGACAATCTAAATACAATTGTTTCCAGGTTTTCACTACTTCAGACAGGGCAGCCATGAACATTCTCAGCTTCCTGGTTTCCACACACAAGACTTGCACTGGGGTCTAGATGTGGCAGTGAAATCTGTTGGTCTAGACAGACACAAATGTCCAACCTTAGGTGCTAATGTTAAATTATTCCCCAAAGTGATCATACTACTTTACATTTCCATAAAAATTGCAACAGTCCCCAGTCACCCCTAATTCATTGGGACAAGACTTTTCTATTATTGCCAATCATGTAAATGAATAAATAAATGTAATAAGAAAGTTTTTTTTAAGTATAATTTGAGGGCTGGATAGATAGCCTAGCGGTTAAGAGCACCAACTGCTCTTGCAGAGGACCTGGGTTCGATCCCCAGCACCCACATGGCGGCTAAGAACCATCTGTAACTCCAATTCCAGGAGAACTCCAGTTCCAGGGGAATCCGAGACCCTCTTCTGACCTCCGTGGCACTGCACGACATGGGTGCACAAACCTACATGCAGACAGTACACTCATACACATACAAAAATAAAATTAAAAAAATTTATATATATATATACATATATATATATATATAGCATTTGAGCCACATGGGTGTGGTGGCCCATGCCTTTAATCCCAGCACTCAGGAGATAGAGGCAGGTGGATCTCTGTGAGTTCAAGGCCAGCCTGGTCAACACAGTGAGTTCCAGGCCAGCTAGGGACTATAGGGAGACCCTGTCTCAAAAAGAAAAAAAAAGTATATATCCTTCCTAACAGTATGTTACTGCTATAAAAGTACATTAGTTCATCAGTGTTTACATGTTAACTTCTGGTAGTCAGTTGATGGAACTATCTTCCTAGAGATAATAGTCTATCTTCAGTTTATACATGATCACCCTCTACCTCTTCCATGAGAACTGAAAAATAAGACAGTTCAATTTCATCCTTTCCAGCCTTTGGTCTCTGTTCTTATCCAACAATGCTCAAACAGGAAATGTGTATCAGGTTAAGAAAGTTCCTACTAATAGTTGGTGTTCTAGTCTGCCTCCACCTCCAGTGACGAAACACTCTGATCAATACCAACTTGGGGAGAAAAGGGTTTATTTGACTCACATCTCCCTGGTCACAGTTTATCACTGAGGCAGCCCAAGGTAGGAACTCAGGGCAAGAACCTGGAAGCAGGAACCTAGAGCACAGGCCATGGAGGAATGCTTCTTACTGGCTTGCTCCCCTGGCCCATACTTAGCTTGCTTTCTTATACAATACAGAACAACCTGCCCACAGTGGGCTGGGCCCTCCCACATCACTCAACAATCAAGAAAACACAGACAGACATGGCCACAGCCCAGTCCAATGAAGGAAATTTCCCAGTTGAGGTTACCTCAAGCCAGATGTGTCGACACTAAAGCTATCCAACACAGTTGGCTAAGGGTTTCTAAATCATATTTGAGTGTTAGTTAGCTCTCAAAAATCATTTGTGTCTATTGAAATGATCAAATGATGTTTCTCCTTTCATTTTTTTCTGTGTACATGTGTGTGGGATTCATGTGGGAGAAGTGTGGAGTGGTGTGAGTGTGCATGGAGGGGTGTGGGAGTGTGTGGAGGGGCGTGGGAGTGCATGGAGGGGTGTGGGAGTGTGTGGAGGGGTGTGGGAGTGCATGGAGGGGTGTGGGAGTGTGTGGAGGGAGGGGGAAAGGGCTCATGGGGAGGGGGTACAGGTGTGGAGACCAGAGAATGAAGTCAGGAATCTATCACTCTTTGCTCTACTTTTTGAGACAAGGCCTCATTGACCCTAGAGCTCTTGTCTCTGTCTCACAGTGCTTAGATTTAAGTCAGGTCCCATCAAGCCCAACTATTACTACATTTTACTTATTTTGTGTGTATGTGCATGTATGTATGCATATGTATGTGTGTGCACATGCATGGAAATCAGTCAGTTCTCTCCTTCCATGTGGGTACCAAAGATTGAACTCAAGCCATCAGCTTTGGCAGCAACTGCCTTTACCTGCTAAGCCATCTCACTGACCCCACTCTGGACTTGTTATGTTGGTGCTGTGGATCCTAGCTCCAGTCCTCATGCTTGCAGAGCAAGAATCTACTCCAGCAGCCATCTCCCCAGCCCTCTATTCATTCTTAACATAGAATTTATAGATTTTTCTAGTAGTAGGTTCTTTTGTATTTCTAAATAGGTAAAGCTCATTCATGGTGAATTAAGCTTGCATACTGTTATTCTAGAGGCAAAAGTCCATGTCACTCTGATCATAGTCCAGCACTCCTCTTTAGGGAAGGAAGAATTCTTGGGAAATAGCCTCTATTTCTGTGAGCCGAACAACACATCGGTCACACCCAGGACTCAGTCATTTTGCAATGAGAAAGCATCCTTCTAAATACTTTGTTTTTGGGACTGGAGAGATGGCTTAGTGGTTGGGAGTGCTGACTGCTCTTGCAGAAGAACCAGGTTCAATTCCCAGCACCCACATGATGGCTAAGAACCATCTTAGGCCAGGCGTGGTGGCACACACCTTTAATCCCAGCACTTGGGAGGCAGAGGCAGGCGGATCTCTGTGAGTTCAAGGCCAGCCTGGGCTACATAGCAAGCTCTAGGCCAGCTGAGACTAAAGGGAGACACTGTCTCAAAACAAACAAACAAACAAACAAACAAACAAAAATAAAAACACCTAATGCTTGTCATAAAAAAATAAATTTAAAAAATGCCAAATTAAAAAAAAATACCTAGTTTTCAAAGTTTCATGAACATGATTACTGTTAATTTTGACACAGATTTCTATGCATAATTATGAAATACAATCATTGGCTAATTATCATGGCTTTTTCAAGATAAATATTCATATCATGTCCAAACAATGAAAAATACATCTCCTACTGTGCACATTTTATTTCTATTTTCTCATCTATTTTAACTAGTACCATCCAAATATAAAAATAAGTGGCTGTGGGGATAATTTTCTTGTGTCTGCCTTTAATGAAAGGACCTCTAGGCATTGCTCCTTCATCCATGATGCTGATGGTTAGAATGAAATATGTAATTGTCGCATAAAGGAAGCATCTACGTGTTCCCTACTGCATTTAAAAGTATTCTAAAATTGGGACTTATTTTGCCTGTAATCAAATGTCTCCTCGCCATTCTTGTTTTGATTTGATGCTGTGAATTGTATTAAGAGATTTCCTCTTAGGGAACCATCAATGACACAATGGCAAATTAGAATCTTCAGCATTAAAACAATGTGGGGATTAGACTCAAACACTTGAAATGGCCTGAAGTCATTTCCCCATGCCATTATCGTAAAGATTAAGCCTACAGATAGATTAGAAAAAACACAGTAATGAATTTGTAAAATGCTGCTGCATCTGCTTGGTTTTCTCAATATATATGTGTAGGCTTTGCTTTTTTCCTCAAATCATTTCCATGTAAATGAGATCAGAACTTCTCTAATTTCTTCTGCACTGAGACAGTACTCCAGATAAACAAGCCCAGGAAAGCTAAGCCCTGACCTGACATCCCTTCGTGTGTAGTCAACATTCCCATTTCCTCCACCTGCCCTCTCCATGTCCTGGTAGTTTCCTTCAATTCATCAGAGACTCAGTGAAGAATCCTGAATTGCTCTTAGCTGCCACATCTCTTTTGTATGTTCCAGAGCAAATCCCATTTTTGTTGTCTTTCATTACCCTCATGTTTTAAGACACTAGGTAAGTTGTTTCATAGACTGGGTCACAATTTGAGCTTGCCTAATTGAATATTTGTGTTTCAGTCATACTTAATATGGTTT
Organism: Rhizomys pruinosus; assembly: GCA_009823505.1. Classification (NCBI taxonomy): domain Eukaryota; kingdom Metazoa; phylum Chordata; class Mammalia; order Rodentia; family Spalacidae; genus Rhizomys; species Rhizomys pruinosus. Next base: position 95,078 of record VZQC01002946.1, read on the forward strand.
AGCAACATGCTGGATAGTTTCAGTTGTTAAATTGACACATCAGGGGAGAGGGAACCTCAACTGGGGAATTTCTTCTGTGGGGTTGGCCTAGGGGCATGTCTGTGAAGAATTTTCTTGATTGTTGAGTGATGTGGGAGGATCCAGGCCATCATGGATGGTGCTAGCCATGGGCAGGTGGTCTTGGGTTGTATAAGAAAGCAGGCAGAGCACAGACCAGAGGAGCAAGCCAGTAAGTAGTCTCCTCTGTGGCCCCTGCTTCAGTCCCTGCCTTGGGCTCTTGCCCTGGCTGCCCTCCATGATGTAAGCTATAAGGTGAAAGAAACCCTTTGCTCCCTAGGTCGGCTTTGGAAACTGTTTTATCATAGTGACGAAAAGCTAGCTAGGACAAGCAGGGAGAAAATGCAGGATCTGCATAGGATACATCACCTCGAGTCAAACGGCACACAACGCTGGCATGTTTGTTACCAATGCTGACTTTGTGTGTGCTTACAGTGGAGTTTGTCAGATCTCTCTATTCTGATGCTCAAAACATCTCAACAATGACCCCTAGAGATTCTGAAAGATTTGTGCATGTGTGTGTGTGTTGTAAGGACAGACCCCAATGGACGTGCAGAGAGAAACCAGGCCGTCAGGAGGAAAGTTTCCAGTTGCCGCCCAAAGTAGTTAATTCATGGCTTGCTTAACCCTGCCCACAAGCAAATGTTCAAAGCTGTTATCTACGTGACAGTTGGAAGATTCCCACAAGCAAATGTTCAAAGCCGTTATCTAAGTGACAGTTGGAAGGTTTCACTGCTTGTGTGGGAATTGCTTGAGCGGGAATTATGCAATGTTAATTGTTAAACCCATTGGATAATAGGTAAGGCATGTTTAAACTGTTAGGTTACAATTATATGTGCTGGTACAAAATGATTGGCCAAAAAAAGCACGGGCCTTAGGATAAAGGCCCGAAGGACTTATAAATATAACCTGACCCCTTTGTTCGGGGTCATGCCTATCTCGCCCTGACCTGCATGTCAGGAAGGAGGCTTGACCCTGGCTAGCCAGCCTCGAAATAAACGCCTGATTGCATATTGCATTCTTTGCTGTTCCTTTGTCGGTGCGGGGATTTTCGGACTCGGGTTCGAATAAACTTAACGTGTGTGTGTGTGTGTGTGTGTGTGTGTGTTTCAGACAGGGTCTGTGTAATCCCAGCTGGTCTGCATCTCAATATGTAGACTAGGCTGACCTCCAACTCACAGAGACCTGCCTGCTTCTGCCTCCCTTTAGGTTCTTTCCTGTTGCCCTTTGATATTCTAAACTAAGCTTGTACTTTTCATGTCTAAAAACAGAATGACACAGCTCACTAAGCCATTTCTCTGACCTCCTTTCAATGGAAAACACAGTTTAAAACTAAAATCTTGCAATAGCTTTGTTCATTCCTACTGGGCAGTCCTTTTAGCCAGAAATTTTCAGAAAACCATTGAGACTGCTTCCCTGGGTTCACACTGGTCACCTGCCCCTGGAGGCAGCATGGCAATCTTATTTTTCTTCCCTGTTTCTGTATTCTTTCTCCCAAATTGAGATTTCCAGCAACACTGACATTTTTCTCAAACTCCCAGTCTCAGAATACACACAAGCTAGTATCCACAAGCCATTATTAGTGAAGTGGGAAGTGTTCAATAGGCCTTTACGGCCTGTCATTAGAATATTTATCAATAAAACTATAGTCTGGAAAAAAAAGGTCTGAAAGCTAAATGGACTGCTAGTTCTCTAAGTGGTTAGGTTTACTGCTAGGTATTTTAATGTTTGAGGCCACTGTGAACAGGCAGGTTTCAATTATCTCTTTCTGAGCATGCTTGGTTTTGTAGGGGGAGGGGTTTGAGACAGGATCTTCCTGTGGCCCCACCTGGCCTGTAGACCAAGCTGGCCTCAATCTCAGAGAGATCTGCCTCCCAAGTGCTGGGATCACAGGAGTGTGCCACCCTTCCCCACCCTCAGCATGCTTGTTACTAGTATATAAAAAGGCTGATTTTTCTAAATTAATTTTGTATCCTGGCACTTTGCTGAAAGTATTAGTCAGTTCTAGAAGCTTTATGGTGGAGTCTTTGGGGTGACTTATATGTATCATCTGCAATAGGGATAGTCTCACTTTTCCTTTTCCTGTTTATAGATCTCTGTAATTTCTTTCTCTTGTCTTACTGCTCTAGACCCAGAAATCTCTTTTTTAAAAAAGATTTATTTTATGTGTATGACTGTTTTGCCTGCAAGTATGTAAGTGCACCATGTGCTTGATTAATGCCCACAGAAGCCAGAAGAGGGCATTGGATCCTCTGGAACTGGAGTTATGGATGGTTACTAGCAGCCATGTGGGTCCTGGGAACAAAACCTGGGTCCTCCACAAAGGCAGCCACAGCTCCTAACCACTGAGCTATCTCTCCAGACCTAACCCTGAGATCTTAAAGCTCATAAACTAAAAGAACTAACAGAGCTCTTCCCAAATCTGACAGTTCTAAAAATGTTCACAGTACCAAGCCAACATGTGAAGCAAAATCTTTTCTAAGCCATCAATGTTTTAAATGCAAAATGGTCTGGCAAAATGGCTCAGTGGATAAAGGTACTTTCCACACAAGCCTGGAGACCTGAGTTTATCCCCAAGCCCATGTAAAGGTGGAAGGAGAGACTAACTCCACCAAGTTGTCCTCTTGACCTCCACATGTACACTCCCCCAACATGCACACACACATAATAAAATAAATTGCAATAAAAATTAAAATAATGTGACATACCACTAAACAGACACTGGAAGGTGTAAAATTAAAAAGACAGAAATGCCAGATACAGTGCTGAGCACCTGCAACTATAGTACTTGGGGGTGGAGCAGAAGGACATGGATTTTTAGTTCATCCTTGGTTACATGGTAAGTCTGAGGCTAGCCTGGGCAACATGAGAACCAATATCAAAAACCAAAAGAAATAAACGAATGAAAATACCAAGTCTTTATCATGATACATAGAAATCAACTTTCTCAAACTTCTGATCAGAGTGGAAACTGGAATTTTAAACTGCAATTTTAAACAACTCTAAAAATATCTGACCAAGTTGCTGGAGAGATGCCTCACTAGTTAATAGCACTGGCTCTTCTTGACCCAGGTTCTATTTCCAGAACCCACATGGCATCTAACAACTGTCTGTAACTCCAGTTCTAAGGGATCTGATGCCCTCTTCTGACCTCTGTGGGCTCTGGATGACTTGGGCGCACTTACACACATGAGGCCATCACTCATACACAAAAAATAAAAATATAAATTTTAAAAAATACCTAACTAAGTTTAATTACATGCAAACTGCACACATCAAAGTTGCACTCTTTGTACATATTCAATGGAAATGCACACATGGCCACTAAACATCATTTGGCTCATGAAAACACTATTCACCATAGGCCCATGCTAGAAACTACCCAGATATCTACCAACAGTGGGCACATGATCTTTCCACACAGGAACAGTGATGATTTCCGGCAGAACAGAGAGATCTCACCAACACTACTGCTGGAGAAAGAAGCCACATCCAAACCAGAACATGCTACATGCTTACGCTTACACACTGGTTAGAGCCAGGCAGACTAATCAATGCTGCTGGTAGATGAGTGGTGGTGATTTCTGCAGGGATGAGGTGGAATCTGCAAGGGAACATGAGGAAGTAGTTCTGGGGTTGATCTGGACTTGGTCTGGACATAGGGGGGTTCACCTTGCATACAATTTACTTCAATAAAAATATGTTCTAAATTTCAATTATGAAATAAAGAACAAAATCACTCAATGAGATACCTAAAACCAAGAAGCAAAACTATAATGGAAACCAGGACAGATGGGTTAGATTTTAAAATATTAAGGTATTAGCTCAGAATTACAGCCTTATGAAGTGTGGGGCTTGAGCTTCATAATTAATATGCTTCTTGCATCCTGTCCTGACATTTTCAGGTCCATCCTTGTGCAACAATGTTCACAAGCATTTAGGTAAAACTGACAGGCCAGGGAGCCTGGGGTGATGGTGCACCCCCTTAATCCCAGCACTTGAGAGTCAGAAGCAGGCAGACTTCTGTGAGTTCAAGGCCAATCTGGTCTACATAGTAAGTTATAGGCCAGCTGGAGCTATAAGGAGACCCTGTCTCAAAAGATAAAAAAAAAAAAAATACTGACAGGCCAGGAAAATGGTGCCCACTTCCCTTGTGGTTTACAAACCTCCTCTTGAGCATGCTACTAACCAACAGAGGTGGTATAATGTATGCAAATCTTTCTCCTTGGGGTGGCCCACATTAGCTTTCGAGAGCAGTTATTATATAATATAGTGAGAGTTATGTAAGAAATCTAATGATTTCAGGTTTATTTATTAATGAGACTACTGGAAAAATGAAATTACTTTTCTGTCTTAACCACAGAAATTATTACAAAATTGTGCAAAGCCTGATATGTAGCCAAAATGTGTATTAAAAACATGAAATGGGGTCTGGAGAGATGGCTCAGCAGTTAAGGCTGCTCTTGCAGAGGACCCAGGTATGGTCCCAGCATGCACATGGTGCTAATAATGGTCTGTAACTCCAAGCCCAGGAGATCAGACACCCTTTTCTGAGCTCTGGTGGCATGCCAAGGGTGCTCTTACATACAGGCAAACAAAATACTCATATACGTAAAGTAGAAATAAATTTTTTTGGTCTTTTTGAGACAGGGTCTCCCTTTCGTCCCAGCTGGCCTGGAGCTAATTCTGTAGATCAGGCTGGCATTGAACTCACAGAGATCTACCTGCCTCTGTCTCCCAAGTGCTGGGATTAAAGGTGTACATCCCCACGCCCAGCCCTATAAGTATTTTTTAAACATAAAACATACTGGGATTGGAAATTTTGTATGAAATGCACAAAGGTTCAATAAAAATTGGCTTTGAAAAAAAAATACTGGGCCAGTAAATGTTTTGTGACATTTGCGGTATTTGTTGGTTTTTATATTTTTAATTATTTGGAATTTTGTTGATCTAAATAAACATTCCCCTTCATAATCAATCTTGTGTTTACAGTATATATTCTCTCTTAGAGAATTGCTTGGTGTCCTAGTTTGTGTTCCATTGCTGTGACAAAACACTCTGACCAACACCAACTTGGGGAGGAAAGAGTTTATTCCGCTTACATCTCCTGGGTCACAGTTCATCACTTAGGGAGCCCAAGTCAGGAACTCAGGGAAGGAACCTGGAGGCAGGAACTGATGCACAAGCCATGGAGGAATGCTGTTCACTGGTTTGCTCCTCTTTCTCATGCCCAGCCCACAACAACCTACCCAGGGTGGCACTACTCATTGTGGGCTGGGCCCTCCCACACTGCTCGACCATCAAGACAATACTCCACAGATGTGGCCACAGGCCAGTCCAATGTAGCCAATTCCCCAATTGAGGCTCCCTCAACCCAGGTGTGTCAAGTTGACACTAAAGCTCAATTGACCCCTTGTCAACTTGACACACAAAACACATCATTATTAAACCACCACCTTTCCAGTTCTTATCCCCAAACTATGATGTTAACATGAATCACAACCTAAGACAGTACAANACACACCCCAAGTAAAGATGGCTCAGTGAGATGTAGACACATCCCAAGGAAACATGGTTCAGTGAGATGCAGATACACACCCCAAGGAAAGATGGTTCAGTGAAATGCAGACACACCCCAAGGAAAGATGGCCCAGTGAAATGCAGACACATCCCAAGGAAAGATGGTTCAGTGAGATGCAGACACACCCCAAGGAAAGATGGCTCGGTGAGATGTAGACACATCCCAAGGAAAGATGCTTCAGCAAGATCCAGACAGACCCCAAGAAAAGATGGCTCAGTGAGATGCAGACACACCCCAAGGAAAGATGGCTCAGTGAGATGCAGACACACCCCAAGGAAAGATGCTTCAGCAAGATCCAGACAGACCCCAAGAAAAGATGGCTCAGTGAGATGCAGACACACCCCAAGGAAAGATGGCTCAGTGAGATGCAGACACACCCCAAGGAAAGATGGTTCAGTGAGATGCAGACACACCCCAAGGAAAAGATGCTTCAGCAAGATCCAGACACACCCCAAGGAAAGATGGCTCAGTGAGATGCAGACACACCCCAAGGAAAGATGGCTCAGCGAGATGCAGACACACCCCAAGGAAAATGATATATAGCAGACGCACCCCAGGAAAGATGGCTCAGTGAGGTGCAGACATATCCCAAGGAAACATGGTTCAGTGAGATGCAATATCACATCCTGTACATTTCCAACTTAACTGAAACTTGTTTACAAAGACTTCTCTCCTGGTCTAGGTGTTTATCAAATGTGAGTTTCCAGGTGCAATACACATGCGATACCATCTCCTGAACAACTTACTTCAGGCACAAAATTAAGTCGACTTCCAGGTGCAGCTCCACGGAGCGCAAGGAAAACAGGCTGCCACTTTGAGTTCCTTCCCGTCTTCGCTTGGCCAGAGCTCAGCCCAGTCTATATCATCATGTGTGAAACCTCCTCTATCACCCAAAAGAAGTTTCAAGTACAGGAAGCCAGACTCTCCAATCCCTGGCAGGGACACAGACAGTTAGCCCTGTTCTGAATAGGAGAGAAGGTTATGTAGCATTGGTGCTGGGTGGCACCTGGGCCTGAGTGGGAAGAAGCCTATAGTTTCTGTCCTCATGCCCTCGGAAGTTAGCCATCATGAAACGTTCTTGTTCTCTGCTGCAGAGGGGCTACTTTGTAAGACATAGCCATTGAAACATGGCAGACAGTGAAAGAGAAGGAAATCTAGACAGCATCCTGTGTGCTGGCCTCCAGCCAGCAGAGGTATCGGGCAGACCTAGCATGGCGGTACTTGCCAGGAGCACGCAGAACAGAAGCCAGAGCTTTCACACAGCCCAAGCTCCAGATCATGGACACACACAACATACATACAGAGACATGTATGCCAGCACACACATAAACACATGCAGATATGTGTGCAAGCACACATGTACATGCAGCATGCTATGCAAGCACACTATGTAAATACAAAATGCAATCTTGCTTCCCCGTTTAGTCTCAAGTTAGGCAGTTGGTTACACAGCAATATTAGGTAATAAAGATGGTTGTAATGGCATTAAGAAAAGCACGTCAATGTGAGAACTAAAGAGACATGTGTGAGTGATACAGATACACTTCCATAAATGTAAAAGCATCTAAACCGCTGCATGGGCCGAAAACAATTTTTAAAACCAAATGTATTAGTTGACAGAAATTATTCTAATATGAGTAGGGCGATTTTATCTCGTTACAGTGATTTATTTTCTCAGTGAGGGTCTTCTGCTCCAATCTGTCAGGGCTGGCTCCCCCTACTGTTACCATACGTGGCACTCTCACACATACGCAGCCGATCTCTCCTGGTTACCTTCTTGCATTCATACACATATGAATGGGTCTGGCAATATTTTAGGGTTGTTTTCTTAGGTGCAGTGTCACTATCCTCTAGGCTGCCCCAGTCTCTGACTTCAGCGACCCTCCTGCCTAGCTCTTCAAGTAGCTGGGTCACAGCACGGCACGGGCCTGGCCGCACTAGTGAATTTCTAATCTCTCATTAAAGCACATCTTGTGTTCCAGGCTCTCATGCTGTTCTGCAATCTCCCACCTCAATTACTGCAAATGCCTCCTAATTAGCCTCCCCGCTGCTTGTCCGCTTGCTCCCCACAGCCTTGTCTCCATCCAGCCGCAGCAGCCCTCATAAGACACTGAAGACCCTGCCTCTCCTCGGCTTCACACCTGCTTTACTCCCCTCTCTCTTTTTATTTTATTTTTATTGAATTTTTGTGATTTTCATACAATTTTCTCTGGAAAAGTTACAGACCCAAATGGCCCCCTTGTCTGCCCACTCTGCCCGTTCTCCTGCTCCTACACGTTCCAGCTCTGCCTTCCCACTCGGCGCTGCTCGGCCTGGAAAGTCCCCTCCCATCTCCACCTCTGTGGCCTGCACTTGCTTCAGGTCTTCACTTGGAGGCCCCTTCCTGGTGACCTCTCTTCCCCTCTGTCCCAAGCAGCATCTCATTTCTCCTGTGTTTTCTGTCTGTCCCCAGAGCCACATCTCCAGCATCCAGAACAGTGTTGGGCACCTGGTGGGCACCCACTCATGCAGCTGGTGGGATGGATGAGAAGCATGATGTGGGGGTTCCAGCTGTCCCCAGAAGGTGGCACAGCAATCAGTGAGGGCAGCTTTCCAGGTGAAGAAGAATATGACGTGGGTGGGAGAGGACACAGGTGATGGGGACATGTGTCCAAACAGGGAGAACAAGAAATACACCATGAACGAATATAGGCCAGGCACATCGAGGACCCCCCCCCCCCCCCCCCCGCCCCGCACCCTCACCGGAAGTTGGTCAGCCAGAGGGTCTATGCTCAGACATAAAGAAGAGGCTGGAGATGGCTCAATAGTTAAGAGCACTGACGGCTCTTGCAGAGGACCTGGGTTTGATTCCCAGCACCACATGGCAGCTAACAACCAGTTCCAGGGGATCCAACCCTCTTCTGACCTCTGAAGGAATTGCACGGACACAGGTGCACTTACATACGTGCAGGTAATACTCATACACATAAAATGAAAATATCTCTTAAAAGAAATGAGTCACTAAGAAAGGCTTGACAGACACATACCACACACAATGCACACTATATATGCATGTATTTATATACATATACACAATACATACTAGTATATATATATATTATATCTTATATATATGTATAAATTTGACTTTCTATAAATGAAACCACCTTCAGAGGTGACTATGTACCCTGATAAAATACCATCTTGGGGAGTCAGGCTCTGAGGAGCTCGCCCTTCACTCTCCAAGCAAAGGAGACCCACTTGAGGTGACATGGATGGCAAAGAGAAGATTAAAATGCAGAATAAGGGATGGCAGGAAGAAGATGCATGGCATCTGGGCGCTGCAGAGCCTTGATCCCCACAAACCTGTCTTACAATGGAGTGGAATGTCCTAGCCTTGTGAAGGGGCACAGAAGGAGTAAAGTGGATGGTGAGTAGTCTCCATAGAAAACCAGCAAAGACCCAGTCCAATGGACAGGGCCACCTGTTGACAGAGCAGAACCAAACTAGGAAGCAGGAAGAGGTTCCCGAGCCCAAGGACCAACGTGTGCTCTAGATAATCACTTTGTTAAGGAAAGGCATTTGCTAGTTTTAAGGATATCTAGAGAAAGAAGCATGCGGATGAGGTGTTGATTACCGTAGTCCAATTCTGCCACCTAGTGTCAAGGCTCCTGTGCACAATTCTCCAAGGAAATCGGCTTTCACCAAGGCCCTTGGAGCTGGGTCTGCTGGAAGATGTGCCTGCTCTGGATGCCAGGCCTTCACAACACAAGTTAAGAAGATGGATGGTGCAGACACTGCATCAGGCTGGAGGCTGGTGTAGACGCGGTTGTCTTCTTTAGTATAAAGTAATGGTTCAAGAGAAAGCAAAGGAACACACCAGGACCTCTGGCCCTGATCACTCTCAATGTGAATGCATAGAGGGGCTGGGTAGGTGGCTTAGTGGGGAAGAGCATGGGGACCTGAGCTGAGATTCCCCAGCACCCACATTAAAAATCTGGGTGTGGCCACATGTTCCTGTGGCCAGCACTTCAGGGGAACAGAAGGGTCACTAGGGCTTGATGCCCAGACAGCCTAGAAGGTGGGCATCGGGGAAGGAGGAAGAGCTCCCCAGGTTCAGGGAGACCTTGCTTCAAGGGGATATAGATTTGTTTTCAAGGAAACCACCTTCATGGTGGAACAGTTGATGGATGTGATGTGATTAAATGGTATCTTGGGGATTCAGTCTCCAAAATGATTTTCATATGGTAAATATATTTCAAATCATATTAGTTTTCCTTAAGGGAACAGCTTCTCAAATACTAGGGCTATTACCACAGCTAAAGTGGAGGGCAGGAGCAGCACTGATGGGCTGACCAAAGTTGCCAGACGACCCCAGCCAGCTCCCCTGCCCCCACCCCTGGGAGGGAAGGGTGACGGAGCACTCTGTGTTCTGACTGCATTGGTACCAGTCCACTGGCTGCAATGTGCTGCAGCCCAGCACCCCAAGATGCCGGGGAAAAGTATGGCTTCCGTACAGCCCCCTTGGCACAGCCAAGACTCTAAAACCCCATTTTTTTTCTCTTGTATTCCTGAGTCACAGGAGCAAATGACTTTATTTTGCAAATGGCAAAGCGAAGTCAGTTAGCAAGGGCTGACAGGAAGTCTAAGGATCCCTCCTGCAGTGGAAGCAGCAACTCTGTGAAGGCCTGTGGCCTGCCAGCAGCAAGCTAGGAGACTGGCGGTAGAAAAGCTCAGGCAGTGTGGTATCTGACCTTACTTGTTCAGCCCAAATAGTGGTGGGAGACAGAACAAAGACACGGCAAGCTTGGAAAGAGCGTCCAGCACTGCTCTGCGATTGTGAGGTTCCTGAACACAAATCTGAGCATGGGGCTGCCTGGTGGTAGGAAGCAGGATCCATGGGACCCCTAAATTCACCCACCTGAGAAGGACTGGCCAAATAAGAAAGAAAACACTAAGGAAGTAAAGCAGCAAGAAGGCAGCCCTGATGTGGAACAACCCTGGCCTCCTCAAGGCTGAAACAGAAGAGGCCAATTTAGGTGGAAGAGTTGACAAGGGGACGGGTGTCCCAAGACTTCAGTGCACTTGGCCATGGTGAACAAATAAGAGTTCCAATGTTGAAATTCAGTTCTTTTCTTTCTATCTATTACATATTTAGAATATTGATATGTGTGTCTCAAAGGCCCAGGAAGCTTAAAGTTAACTGCTGATAATTACCAAAAGTCATCATTCATAAAATGAGTGTGAATGCAAGTGATGCAGACTCACTCTTCAATTTAAGTGTAAGCAGCTTTTTTTTAGACTGTGGAAATTGTTCTAGTGACTCATTCTTTAATTTCAGAGTAAGCAGCTTCTTTGAGACCATGGAAATTGTTCTAGATAGTCAGGAAAGGGAAACAAATTAATCAGGTAAGCAACTCAGCTTTGCACCTACGTATAAATGATACCATAAGTGTGCATTTTGGGGTCTTCCTCTTTGATGGAGAACCGAAGCCACTGATCCTGTGGGCCTTGGTGCTTCTCCTTATTTTCCAGATCCCAGTACAATTCGATGCTGTGATGAGTCACTTGGCCGACAACAGGAGGTTGAGGCTTGGAGGATGGCATCATTTCTAAAAGAAGAAAAGGAGAGTATGGAATTTGGGGGCCTCATTTCCCAAAGGGAGAGACAATCTACCAGTGCTGCTAATCTACCAGTGATCTAACTGCCTCTCACACATGGGTGAGCAGGCAGTGGAAGAACATCAGAAAGCTGAAGGACTTCACAGCTCAGCTGCCGTAGGAGCTCAACACTCCATGAGAGGGCCGCGCCATGCCTGCTGAGGCCATGATTCACCCCCAGAAGCTTCCAACACATAGGTTAACATAAAGCAATTAGCTTACTCTTTGGGGAAGAAACCCACAAACTCGGTATGTTGCTGTAATTCTTCAGAATGCCCTCTCTGGTCTGAATATTTCATTATAATAAAAGATGACAAAGTATTGACATCTATTCTGTATAATTAGCTCTATTTAAAAAAAAAAAAAAAAGGCTAATTGAAACTCAGGTAAAAGATGAGAAGTGCCCTAAACAGCAAAAGCAAATAGCCTACATGACATGGAAAACATGTTCTGATTCCTCACTGTTCAAAGAGGGTGGCAGCAATGACTCTAGCTTAATGTCCATGAGGCACTGAAGAGAAATTATTATTACTGACAGAGATGCTGTAGGAAGAAGACACTCAGGGTCATTGGCTATGGAGCAATGTAAGCCAAGGCTGCTCCAGAAAGCAGTATGGACATGTCTGGAAAAGGTGAAAATGGGCTGGTAGGGATGTCACTTGGTTGGTGGAGGGGTTGGCTAGCATGCAGGGAATACCACATGAAAGGGGTACAGGAAGCAGACACTTGTAATCCCAGCACTCAGTAGGTAGAGGCAGGAGTAGCGGGAGTTTAAGGTAGTCCTCAGCTACACAGTAAGTTCAAGGACAGCCTAGGCTACATGAGATAATGTGTAAAACAAATAAATAAAAATAAAGTATAAATAAAAACACCATCCCATCAGGATACCCCACCATGATCATCTCTGCCATAGCAACCAGACCGCTATGGAATACAGGTACATGTGCACAGGCATTAGCTGCTTCAGGAAATAACAGTGTAAACAGAAAAAGGAAGCTCCACTAAGAAGAGCATAGGAGAGCAAGTTATCATGTGATCAAGACATAGTATATGCAACCTTTAAAACTGACCTTCATGGGCTTTGCACAACACAGGACCTAACCACATCAACAAGCACTCATATACATAAAAAAAAAAAAAAAAAAAAAATACTACTTTTAAAAAAAGATAAAAGAAAGATGACCAAGAGGAAGGGAGGCAAAAGAAGCCACACAGGCATTTGAATGGAGTGCAGGGGATGTTATACATGGGAGGAGGAAGAGCAGGCCACTCCCTCAGCACAGGCAGTGGGCAGCCGCCTGCAAGAAGCTAATCCATAGAAGGACTGTGTCATTAGCAAGGTGTGTCAGAAACAGATAGACATGCTCGCCTCTTTCCATGATATTAGAATTCATTAAACAATACATTGCAAGCCAAACCAACTCCCTTGTTCCTAAGACACTAAATGCTCCTGTTGTCACCTGGTAGTCACTGGCAATCCCCAGTCCTGTACTTCAGTCAGGTAAATAGTTGCTGATAACTCTCAAATCACACATTACATTTCACATGTAGGCTACAAAATGGCTAAGAAAGGCAGCAGAGGCTGCAGAGTTCAGTGACGCTGTCCTAAAGACAGGCACTTCTGACCATCATCATGAAATGGGCTGAGTGTCACAGGGGAAACTGCTCTGGAGCTGGAGCAGAGGGACAAAGGCAGGAGTCCTTTGCTGTGACAAGAGGTTGGGTCACAGGGTAGGTATTGCCACATCTCAGTGTGAACTGACTTCACTACCAATAGTGGACAAGTCCATCCACCGAACATTGATCACTGAAGTTTTAGATGAAGCTACACTTGCAAGCAGTAGGTGTGTATCCATGACTGCAGCCCCGGGTCGCTCTGCTGGCTGTGTGCAGTGTGCGTGCCCATGACTGCAGCCCCGGGTCTCTCTGCTTGCTGTGTGCAGTGTGTGTATCCATGACTGCAGCCCCGGGTCACTCTGCTGGCTGTGTGCAGTGTGTGTATCCATGACTGCAGCCCCGGGTCACTCTGCTGGCTGTGTGCAGTGTCGTGCCCATGACTGCAGCCCGGTGCTCTCGGGCTGTGTGCAGTGTGCGTGCCCATGACTGCAGCCCCGGGTCTCTCTGCTGGCTGTGTGCAGTGTGCGTGCCCATGACTGCAGCCCCGGGTCGCTCTGCGGGCTGTGTGCAGTGTGCGTGCCCATGACTGCAGCCCCGGGTCGCTCTGCGGGCTGTGTGCAGTGTGTGCCATGACTGCAGCCCCCGGTCGCTCTGCGGGCTGTGTGCAGTGTGCGTGCCCATGACTGCAGCCCCGGGTCGCTCTGCGGGCTGTGTGCAGTGTGAGTGCCCATGACTGCAGCCCCGGGTCGCTCTGCGGGCTGTGTGCAGTGTGCGTGCCCATGACTGCAGCCCTGGGTCACTCTGCTGGCTGTGCAAGGAACACAGCTGTCCTTTTGTGACAGGAATCAACATTTAAAATTTTTTTTCACAATTCATATAGTGTATCTTGATCATATCCAACCAAAAAATTCCCCTCAACTCTCCCTATTGCACTTCCTCTCCGGGCCAGCCCCTTTCCCTTTCCCATCTAGATCACGAACAAGTAGCCACGGTGGCTGTTTCTTTTTTAAAAATGCACTATTTTTATGTGTACGAGTGTATCGCCCGCACCTGTGTAAGTGCACCTGAGATCATGCAATGCCCACAGAGTCAGAAGAGGATGCTGGATTCTCATGGAACTGGAGTTATAGACAGTTGTTAGCTGCCATGTGGGTCCTAGGAATCGAACCTGAGATCTCTGCAGAGCAGCCAGTGTTCTCAGCCACAGAGCCATCCCCCCAGCCCTGTGAGTTTCTGCATGCCATGATCACATCATGTCCATTGGCATTGGTCTACACACTCCTCCCCACCTACAGTCTCTTACATTCCTTGTATCCCCTCTTCTGCGATGTTCTTTGGAGAAGGAGTGTCAAAAAATCAACATTTTGAAAAATTCAAATATTGACCTAGTCACTGTTTATTCAACCAAAATGTTTGTATCCAAACTTGTATTTACCATAGAAATATTCTTTTAGGGATTGTTTTCATGGGTTCTGTACAAATTTTGCAGAATACAATCCATAAGTACACATCATAGGCACGGCTTGAATGCTTTATTTGATTATTTTATTTATTTAGACAGGGTCTTGCTGTAACCTGGGCTGGCCTCATACTAGCTATGAAGCTGAAGGTGACCGTAAACTCCCGATCCTCCTGTCTGCACCTCCCATGCAGAGGATGACAGACCTGCACCGCCAGGCCTCTGTCATTGCCAGTGTGAACACAGGGCCATCGCTAAAACATACTAGGCAAAAATTTCCAACCTGAGAGCTACACCTTTAGGCCCCTAGTGCTTTTGTTTTTCTGTATGTATAAACTCTAAAAACTACTTTTCCCTGGTGTAGCAGATCTTTCAAAGGTGCTTTTGCTTTCCTGTCTCATCCGATTACCAGACTTGGTCCCATTATCTCACCTCACAAACTTGGGCTTAAATTTTAACTTTTCTAAAATTAACAAACAAAAGCACATTCAACTTTGCAGGGTTATGTTAAATAATTGGTAGGATTTTCCAACTTTTCTTAAAAGTTTCCCAAAATAACAAGTGAAAAGCAAACTGCAAGGACCTCAGAAGGACATGTGGAAAGTGACATGTTGGGTACCAAAGAGCCTCCTGTAAGAAAGTCCTTGTGGAGGCTGGAGACATGGCTGGAGAGAGTACAGGTTGTTCTTGTAGAGGACCCAGGTTCAAACTGCAGTTCCAGGGGATCTGATGCCTCTTCTAACCCCATTGACATTTAACAACACAGGTGCACTTACACACATGAGGCAAAATACTCATATACATAAAATTAAAAACAATTTTTTAAAAGTGGGAGATGATAAGGATAATAAGCAAGTAAGTGTATTTACCAGACGCACCTTAAAGCAGAAATGTCATTTAATCGCCCTCCAGAAAATACACTTGAGAGTATACAGGCCTCATATTTCACTGGCAAGGGACGTCTATGAACCTGGCCTCTGGTGGCAGATGGTCCATAACTGAGACAACGTGCTAAGGGAAGGTCATATGAAGGACAATGGGGCAGGTCATCACAGCTTTAGTAGGTATCTATAGCAATCATCAATCAGAAACATTCAAAATCATGCCATGGGGAGGGGGTCACCAGACTCCCACAGGTTGGATCTTAAAAGTATCAAAAATGTTTGCATTAGTAATTACTGACGGAGGAAATTTTAAGCACACTATCAAAACAGTCATATAGTGGTGGGACTTTCTCTTTTCCCTTAAAAATAAGACAACCTCGGCTGGGTTTGGTGGTGCACGCCTTTAATCCCAGAACTCGGGAGGCAGAGAGAGAGGTGGATTTCTGTGAGTTCAAGGCCAGTCTGGTCTACAGAGTAAGTTCTAGAACAGCTGGGGCTGCAGAGAAACCCTATCTCAAAAAGATAAATTATTATTACTATTATTATTATTATTACAGCCTAAAATAAGCTTAATTCCACCAAGCTGTTACACACTGATTTTTATAAAACAAGGTCCTATAAGGTCTACACACATGAAAAGACCAGATACAAATAAATAGTGGAGACATTTTAAAATAATAAATACCTACAAGCCAAACATGATGTAAAAATAAAATAAAATAAAATGATAAATACCACTAAGTACAATGAAGAAAATATTAAAAGCTTAGAATCTATTTTTAAGACAAAGAAGTAGAAATCTGGTTGATTTTTAAAGGAATTTTTAATGTTTTTCCAGCATTGACTTTCAAATGAGAAGTTAATCTTGATGGAAAACATGTAACAGGAATGCCCTGTGTTGCTTAAAACTGTGACCACCCAGTTGTGCTCCAGTTTACAGATTACACTGGGTATTATATAGCTATATCCCCTTTGGGAAAGCAAATGACCAGAGCTCAGAAATGTAAGATTCTCCAATGGTGAGCCCATTTCCAGAAATACATACAGAGAAAACATGTGAAAGCTAAAATGCTGGTATTGTATGCTCAAGCGTATAGTAAATGCTTTAAAAGTGTATCATGGCCAGGCATGGTGGTGCATGCCTTTAGTCCTAGCACTTGGGAGGCAGAGACAGGTGGATCTCTGTGACTTCAAGGCCAGCCTGGTCTACATAGCAAGTTCCAGGACAGCTGGGGCTACAAGGAGACCCTATCTCCAAAAGATCAAAAAATAAAATAAAAAAGTATATCCTGGCCAGTCTCACTTCATCTGTGCCTCCCTCCTCCCCATCACTCCCCAAACCTGGATTATTGAACAGGTAAACTTTTTTTCACATTTTTCACTTTTAATTTTTTATTGTTCTAAAATATGCAAACATACCCTCCACCATTGTACCAAAATTATAAAGTCTGGAAAATAAGTAGTAGGTTAATTCTAGAGCCTGTTAAGGGATTCACATTCTAAGACCACAGTTGCTTTTAGATAAAGAGAAATATAACATTAATGTTACTCAGTTTGCCTTACTTGATCCTAGCATAAACAAATGAGGGATATCATTCGTCATTTTTTTCTTTCTTTTTTTTTATGTGTATGAGTGTACTATCTGCATGTAGGTTTGTGCACCCGTGTCATGTAATGCCGAGGAGGTCAGAAGAGGGTGTCGGATTCCCCAGGAACTGGAGGTAAGGATGGTTCTCAGCCACCATGTGGGTGCTGGGGATTGAACCCGGGACCTCTGCAAGAGCAGCTGGCGCTCTTAACTGCTAGGCCATCTCTCCAGCGCCCGTCATTTGTTTTTCTGGGACTGTGTTACCTCACTTAGTATAATACTTCTGAGTTCCATCTATTTCCTGCAAAGTTCATGATGTCATCTTCTTTATCATTGAAAGAACTCCATTGTGTAGATGTACTACATTTTCTCTATCCACTTGTCAGCTGAGGGGCACTTGGGTTGTTTCCAGCTTTTTTTTTTTTTTTTTTTGGCTGTTCTTAGCCTCTAACTGCCGCACTATCCCCACAGCCTGGTTCCAGCTTTTTGCTATTGTGAAGAGAGCTGCAATAAACATGGCCGTGCATGTATCTCTGTGGTAGAAGGAGTCTTGTGGGTATATACCCAGGAGTGGTATGGCTGAGTCAGATGGTAGTCTCATTTTCAGTCCTTTAAGGGTTCTCCACACTGCTTTCCATAGTGGCTGTATGAGTTTACATTCCCAGCCAGCAGTGGATAAGTGGTCCCCTTTCCCCACAACCTCCCCCAACAATTTGGTATCATTGTTTTCTTGATCCTAACCAGTTTTATTTGAGTGAGATGAGATTATCTTAAAGTGGTTTTTAATTTGCATTTCCTTAATTATTAATGATGTTGAACACTTTTTAAGATGTTTTGTTCTCAGCCATTTTTACTTCATCACTTGTGAAGTCTCTGTTCAGCTCTTTACTCCATCTCTTGAGTCATTTGTTTTCTTCTTTGTTTTTTGAGCAGTTTATATATTCTGGAAGTTAATGCTCTGTCAGATGTATCAGCAGTGAAGGTTTCCTCCCACTCTGTGGGATTTCTCTTCACTTCCCTGATTGTTCCTTTTGCTGTACAGAAGCTTTTGAGTTTAATGAAGTTCCACATGTCAATTGTTGACCTTATTTCCTGCACAGCTGCCCTCTGATTTAGAAAGTCCTTTTCCAGCTGGGCGTGGTGGCACACGCCTTTAATCCTAGCACTTAGGAGGCAGAGGCGGGTGGCTCTTTTTGAGTTCCAGGAAAAAAAAAGTCTTTTTTTTTATGTTTATTTGCTGCCAATTTTATCTTTTTTACAAGTGGTGATCCAGTTTTGCCAACACCATTTGCTGAGATGCTGTCTTTCCTCCACTGTGTCTTCTTGGTCCCTTTGTCAAATATAAGTGGTTGAAATTGTATGAGCTCAAGTTTAGATCTTCATTTTTTTTGTTCCATTGTGTGTGTGTCTGTTCTTGCCAGTACAGGCTGTTTTTTATGACTATAGCCCGGTGGTATAGTTTGAAGTCTGGTATAGTGACCCCCCCCCCCTTGCTCTTTTTGGTCAGGGTTGATGTGTCACTTAGAGCTAGGCTCAACAAAGACACTGATTCTCTGCATTTGACCAGCTGTGGAACTCTGTAACAGTCTCCATCTACTGTAAAAAGAAGCTTCTTTGATGAGTGATGGAGGTACACCTCTTAGGCTAGTGAGCAGATCTCCAGCAGCACAGCCTGACCCAATCCCAGAGCGGGAGGGTCTGAACAGCTAAACTTTAATGAGACTTCACTTTGTATCAGTGTTCTAAACTCTTTACATGTATTATTTGCAACAAGTCTATGAGGTATTAGACCCTTTTCCCATTTTATACATGAAGCTGTAACACCCACGATGACATAACTCACCAGGGAAGGTCATTCCCCAAGCAGCAGAGGCCAGACTGGGACCTGAGGAACAAAGACCTAGAGTTGACCCTCTAAGCTCTGTATCTGCATTCACATTGCCCCATGTTTAAATATATACATAAGTGAATCACATCAGTGCCACAGATCACTGCTGATGCTGACAACGACTGTGGGATAGGTAATCTTTACGGCCAACTCGACTGTAGTTCACAGTCACTTGGGAGACACACCTTGGCATGTCTTCGAGGAGTTTCCAGAAGAACTTGAGTGAGGAGGGGAGACCCAGCCTGAATATAAGCTGGGTGCCTGGACTGAATGAAAGGGAAAGAAGGAGCAAGGAAGGCTGCTGGGGGCCAGCGTTTACCTCTCCATGCTTCCCGAGTACACATGTGATGCAGCCAATCCCTCACTCCAGCCAGAGCCTCTCTAGACACCAAGCCTTCCCCATAGTTATGGACCCTTCCCTCAAGCTGTGAGCCAAACAAACAACCTTCCCCAAGTTGCTTTTATCAGGGATTTTGTCACAGCCACAAGAAAACTGATAGAAGCTGAAACGATCCAATGACCCAGAGTATGGAATCTGCTATACGTGCTGGGTTCACCCCTCTAATGCAAGAACATGTACCCACCAGAGCATGGAAGGCTGGGTGCTAAAGTAAGTGTGTTCTTGTGGCAAGGGAAGAGGCTGCAGAGACTCCAATTATGATGTCAAAATACATAGATGCGAAGACAGAAGAAGTGAAACCGAATTTAGGAAAATGAAAGGCATGGAAATATAATTACAGTTGATTTTTGACTACTTTTTAGTGCCATTATAGGGATGAATAAGAAAAACAAAAACTGTAATTCAGTGCTTTAACTTACTAGGAAAATAACAGCTAAAACCAACTATGCACCTGCACTCCNATGTGTATGTTTATAGTGGTACTATCTTCTATGTTATGTTTGTGTCACCGTGTTCAATTGTAATGCCCTGTTTTTTGATATTGTAGTAGTCAGAAAAGGGTGTCGGAATTCCCCGGAACTGGGAGGGTAAGGATGGTTCTCAGCCACTCATTGTTGGTGCTTGGGATTGAACCCGGCGTGCCTTCTGCAAGAAGCAGCTTTGGCGTTCTTTTAATTCTGCTAGTTTTTTTCTCATCTTCTCTCATAGGCTTCTTTATTTCCGTGTTCATTTGTGTTTTTCCTTTGGGTATCTTGTGTTTACCTCACTTAGGCATAGTTATCTTTCTAGTTCCATTATAACTGCAAAGTTCAATGGATGTCATCTTTCTTTATCTAATTGCAATAGGTGTTTTTGTTTTTTGTTGTTGTTTGGTAGAACTCTCTATTGTGTTGTATGATTTTTATCTAACCATTTTTCTCTATCATCTTGTCTTATGTCTGATTGTGTGCAACTTGGGTTGTTTTTTCATTTAGCTTTTTTTTTTTTTTGCTGTTCTTAGCTCTAACTGACCTGTGCACTATTCTATTCTCTACAGCCGGTTTCTCATTGCTTTTTTGTATATTTTTTTGTTTGAATGAGTAGCTGTCATTATAATCATTTGGCTCTTTTTTGTGCCATGTTTATTTCTAATTTGTGGTTTAATTTATGTGATTCTTGTTGAATATTACTTTCATGAGTTGGTCTTTGTGCTGAGTCAGATGTGTATTATCTCTTATTTTTCAGTCATTTAAGGTTCTCACACGACTTTCCATAGTGCTTATTATATTTGTATGTTTTACATTCCCTATCCTACGTTGGATTAAGTTGTTCCCTCTTTTCTCCACTATACCTCTCTCCTGTCATTTTTGGTATCTATTTTTGTTTTCTTTGATTCCTATAATCTTTCAGTTTTTATTGAGTGTAGATGATATCTTTTAAATTTGGGTTTTTAATTTGTCATTTCCTTTAATTATTCTATTTGATTTGACACTTTTTTAATAGATGTTTTCCAGTCCATTTTTTATTTTCATTTCACTTTGTTGAAGTCTCTGTTTGTCAGTTAGTTTTTCTCTTTACTCTCCGCCTATCTTTGTAGTCTTTTCATTTTGTTTTTCTTTTTGTTTTTTGAGCAGTTTTTATATATGTTTCTGTGAAGGTTAATGCTCTTTTTCTGTTCAGTATGTACTAGTTCAGTGAAGTGTTTCCTTTCCCACTTCTGTGGATTTTTCTTTCTCAATCTTTTCCCTGTTGTTTCTTTTTTTGTCCTTGTCCATGAAAGTTCTTATTTTTGATTTTATGATATGTTTCCACATGCATATTCTATTTGTTTGATCTTCTCTTATTCCTGCATCTCTCAGCTTGTTCCTTATTTATGTGAATAGTTTTTTCCTTCCAGCTGGGCGTTGGTGGCACACGCCTTTTTAAATCCTATTGCAACTTAGGTATGCAGAGGCGGTGTTTCTTTTTTTTCTCAGGAATAAAAAAAGTCTTTTCCTTCCTCTTCTGTCTTTGTAGTTTGCCTCTGTCCACTTTTTATTCTATCATATTTGGTTATCCAGTTTTTTGCAATACTTATTTTGTTGAAGATGGTATCTTTTCTCCACTGTGTCTTCTTGGTCCCTTTAGTTCTAATATTTATTTTTAGGTGGCTGAATATATTTGTATTTGAGCTTCAATTTTTAGATCTTCAATTTTTTGTTTCTCACATGGTTCTATTTCATGGTTTTTCTGTTTATTGCCAGTTTTCAGGTTTTATTTCTGTTTTTTATTTGACATAATAATTATGCCTGTTAGGTAATTTTTGTTTTATTGTTATATAGTCTGGTATTATTGTGACTCTTTTCTCTAGTCCTCTCCCTAATGCTCTTATGTTTTTGGTATGTTTGCTGTTTTTGATTGTGTTCTTACTTATGTTAGTGTGCGTAGTCTCTATACTTAAGTACTATTCTGTATTTGTCTCTCGTGCATTTGACAGCTTGTGGAACTCTGTAACAGTCTCATCTTACTTTGTAAAAATAATGCCTCTTTTTGTATAATGGTGGTGGGTACATCCCCTCTATTGTGCTAAGATGAGCAGATCTCCAGCAGCACAAGCCTGACCACAATCCCAGAGCGGGAGGGTCTGAACAGCTAAACTCTTAATGAGACATTCACTATTGGTAGTCAGTGTACTAAACTCTTTGAATCAATTGTTTACTTTGCACAAGTCTAAGTGAGAAGTATTTATAGACTCCTTTCGCGATGTAATTATTCATGAGCTTTGTAACTACCTCTCACGTTATGACAATAGTACTTCACCAGGGAAGTGCATTTCCCCAAGCAGTCAGAGGCCAAGACTGGTGACCTTGAGATACAAAGACCTAGAGTTTTGACCCTCTAAGCTCTGTATCGCATTCACATTGCTCCCATGTTTATAATATATACTGTGAATCAGATCAGTGCTCACGATCACTTGTGATGCTGACAACGACTGTGTGATAGGTTAATCTTTACGGCCTAATCATATCTGTCAGATTCAAGTCACTTGGGAATCTACACCTTTGAGTCTGGTTCTTCGATGGAGTTTTCCAGAATTGAACTGAAGTGAGGAGGGGAGACCCAGCGCTGAATATAAGCTGGGTGCCTGGATCTGAATGAAAGGGAAAGAATGAGCACTAGAGCTTGCTGTGGCCAGACTTTTACCTCTCCATGCTTCTCCCAGACACATGGTGATGCAACCAATCCTCCCTCACTCCAGCCCCAGGCCCCTCTCCGAACAACCTAAGAGCCTTCTCCATAGTGTATGGACCCTTCCCTAAAGGGCTTAGAGCCAAGATAAAACCAACCTTACCCAAGTTGCTTTTAATCTCAGGGATTTTGTCACAGCCACAAGAAAACTATGAGAAGCTGAAACGATCCAATGACCCAGAGTATGGAATCTGCTATACGTGCTGGGTTCACCCCTCGAATGCAAGAACATGTACCCACCAGAGCATGGAAGGCTGGGTGCTAAAGTAAGTATGTTCTTGTGGCAAGGGAAGAGGCTGCAGAGACTCCAATTATGATGTCAAAATACATAGATGCGAAGACAGAAGAAGTGAAACCGAATTTAGGAAAATGAAAGGCATGGAAATATAATTACAGTTGATTTTGCCTAACTTTTTTAGTGCCATTATTAAGGAGGAATAATGAAGAAACTAAATAACTGTATAATCAGTGCTTTTTAATACTTTATATCTAGGAAAATAATCAGCTAAACAACCTATGACTCTGTCACTCCTTCACTTGGGGCTTTCCTACAAACACTTCAGTGTCAAGTCTGAATGAAAATAAACCAAGACTCGTGGGCTGTCAGTAGATGGTGCGCAGTGTGAAAGAGCACTGACTGCTCTTCCAAGATCCAGGTTGATTTTCCCATGCACCCTACGTGGTGGTAATTAATCAACCATTTCTTGTAACTCTGGTTCCTAGGTGGATATTTGATTGCCTTCTGTCTCACTTCCATTGGCATTTGAACAACATGGTGCACTTTACGAACTATATCAGTGCAATACATGCATATACTTTAAATAAATTTAAAATGTAAACCTAAATTTTTAAAAAAGGAAAAAAGAAAAGAAGCCACAGACTAAAGTACACTTATGGTTGCTGGTGTAGGTTTTATCTTCCATTTGCTATGACAAAACTCTTGACCTTAACACAAAACTTATGGGGAGATAAGGTTTTTTTCAGCTTTACATCTCCTGGTCCAACAGATTCAATCACTTAATGGAACCCCAAACTAGGAGACTCAGTCAGAAACCTGGAGCAGAAGTCTGGACAGACCAGTCATTGCCTATGGAGATGCTGTCTTACGGCTTGTCTCTCCTCTGCCATGCCCAGTCTTGCCATTCTCTATATACATTTATCACACAACAACTCTCCCAGGGTTGGCACTAACACATTGATTGTGCTGGGTCCCGTCACAACATTTGGCCTGACAATCAAGACAATACTTTCATCAGATGTGTCCAAGGCCAATCTGCATGGAGCCAATTCCGCAATTCCAATTGAGTCCCTCAACCAAGGTGTGGGTCAGATTTGTTGAAAACATAAGCTTGATCCAGCACTATGGGGAACCCACGATATTTAATCTGGTCCTGGAATGGGATTTAAGTTCATATTGTCTTTCATTTTTCGACATGTTTTAAATATCAAGAAAGCATATGGTGGTATTATTCTTTTATAGTACCTTGTGAGATACTAAGAAACAAATTATTTTAGATAAAGATTGATAATGACGGTCCATTTCCTCCGTGGGTTTCCAGGGACCTCAGGCTCTGTGCTAAGCAGTGAGATACAGTGGTGAGCAGACACACAGCCCCAGCCCTCCATTGAAGCGACTAGCTTCCACCAGTGTCGCAGAGAGCCAGGACACTGACTAAACTTAGCTTGGTATAAAACTATGGTCAGTTCAGTCAGGGAAGATGCTGCACCCTGGACAAGGCAGGAAGACTTCAGCAAGTTGGATCCGGTAGGAGGAAATGTCTGGTGTTTCAGTTTGTTGTCTGTGCCACGAGTAAAAAAAGAAGTCTCCAGTGATAACATAGGAGAAGAAATTTGTGTCATTCCCCTCTTGGCAGATGGACCAGCTCAAGCTTCAGACAGCATGGGTCTCACCCATCATGGACTCCAATCTCTTGAGCAGTACTTGGAAGAGGAGTTTTCTGGTATCTCTGGCAGTCCCAGTCTCAGTGCCCAGGCAACGTGCCTTGTCAGTCAGGAGCCTAGCTCTTTCACATCCCCGGCAATCTGTTGCAGTTGCAGTAATGAATAATGACTCGTTGACGGTGAGCTTGCTTTTTTGAGCTTTGAGAGTATGATTGTGAGGACATGATTAAGACAGTAGCCCTACTTTGGAGTGCATTTACCTAACTTAACCTTTTGCCACAATGTTCTTTTTTGCCAAGGAAGGTTAAGAGTTGCTGGAGGTGAAAGAGAGCTGAGTACACCTGATGTGCTCAATTACACAGACCGTGCATGGAGTTTGAATTACTCCAGTGTAGAGTATATATATGTGTGGCTAGTCACATTGCCTTTCGGTTCCTCCAGTGGCTGTTTCTGTCCCTGTTTCTTCCTGGCCCCCTGCTGTCATTCATATGGTCTTGCCCCAAACTGCTCAACCAGTTCATGTCCCAAACTAGACTGCACGTAGACTTGGTGGTTGTCAGCCTTCGGCTCCCCAATCATGGTAGGGATAGCGAACTGGTCTTGTGGGTCCTAGGAATATTGTTGTTATCGTCGGGAACTGGCAAGGTAAATGCTAAAGTTCATTGAAGCAAATGTATCAATACATAAATAAACAATAAGAAAAAAAAGCTTTTCCACTGCTGCAATCCAATGGAGATGCCACTTAAGTAATTAGCATTACTAAACAGACTGAGCAGTTGCTTTTTCACTTGTTTTCAAAACTAATCCTTATTATACATTGAACATTAACCATTTTAATTCATTTCCTCCCATTACACTTATAAAAACCTTACAGACCGCGGCTAGATGTTGTGGGCTGGAGAGGATGGGCCTAGTGGTTTAGAGGGCCTACCAACTCTTACATGAGGACCCACCATTGGCAGAGCCAGCTGACCGTTCTGAACTCCAAATCCAGGAAAGATCACTTCTCATGTTCCAAGGGAATCGCAACCCTTTTTCTTGACCTCTCCCCCGAGGCTTGCACATTGCAGACACGGTGCACAGATTTGCATGTCCGACAGTTACATTCTACACATTACCACGCAAATACAATAAAAGCAATTAATAAATTAAAAAATACAGAAGCAGCTGTGTCATAAACATGGCTTGTTTCAGATTCCAAACACAAAATATAACACAAATCAACACCGCACACAGCAGAACTTAGCCAGATAAACAAGAGCCGTTTCTGGTTATGTTACACTTTACCCGTGACCATGATGGAACTATGCTGGATCAAAGCAGCGTTAAGGGAGCAAATGTGTTTTTATTGGCTTTACACTTTCCAGGTCAAAATACCAATCGTTTGAGGTGATTCCAGGGCAGAGACATCCCTAATGTTCTCACGTGGGAACTTGAGAAGCAGAACAACAGGAAAGAACATCTGTCTCATCTCTTTTGGCTGGCTCAAACATGACTTTTACTATTATTTATGACCCAACGGCCTCTACCTGCTCTATGTGGTATGTAGAGCTTATCCACTATGTGGGCTGGGCCGCTCTATTCTTCAAACCATACTGAATCATCTCAAACAGCTCACATTTTTCGAGGTTTTGAGGCATTTATCCCCAGTGTGTGGTACTATTTCCTTCATCTCAACCTGGACTGTGTCTAAAGCTAATATGTCTTTGAAGCTATAAGCGAGCAAGCTACACTAGATATTATTATATTGCCATTAGCAATATGTTTATAGATATTAAGATTGGTACTGAATGTAATTTTATAATAGTTGTTTCATTTTAATATAGAAGATGTGGATGTAGGCCTTGGAGATGATGGCATAGTAGTTTTTTCATTAATTGTTTTAGTATTTCTGGCTAGCTTCACTTGTTTTAGTAGGCCTTTAAGGTTTTGATTTCTTCTCTTAACCACCCCACATATGAGCTAACAGACCCTGCGCTAAAATTACTTACTAAGCCTTTCTATTTTTTACATTTTTACCTTTCTTCCCATTCAGTCAGTTCTTCTGTATTGTGAATTTCGAGCTATTCTACAATGTCTCTATTTTCCTGATTTCATTATATCGTCTACTTTTTTCCTTTTCTGACTTACAGCTGGCATGATTGCATCATATGAGGTGCACATACCCGTACATGGCATTGTGAAAATTACACTCATGTACACTGATTTACAATATATAAAAGTTATATTAAAACCATTTAAAATAATACAGTTGTCAGTAATTACCCATATAGGTTTATTTTGAATACTACAATTTAAATGACTTTTGTCTTATACATCAACAAATCTAATACTTGCCATTGCAGATTTATATATCTATATTTAAATATATTTATAGAGTCAAAATGATGTTTTATTCCTAGGGACATTCTAGTTTTATACTATATCTTTTTCTATTGTTTGAGCTTACTTATGATCATAATAATATTAGATTAGAACACGCGCGATCAGCACCTAGATATTATCTTTTAAATTAAAATTTTATTAATGGTGTTTAAAATTATAATGATATTTTTAATTTTGGTATTTTATAATAGCTTTAAGAAATTGAAAAAATTACAGTGATCCATGTAAAGTATAGATGTAAATAAAACTTGGACGCTTTGTGGGCTGCCGAAGATGGCTTCGTGGTTAAGAGCACTTGCTGCTCTGGCTGAGGACCTGGTGGTACATTGTTCTACGATTCTAATTCCTTTCATATAGTGTCCGGCTAGCTCTTTCATCTTACCACTCTTTTTTTCTTCCTTATTTATTTTTTTTCTACATGTTTTCCAAAGGTCTGCTTACATCCTCCTACTTCTGGTGCTTCCGTTGCATCTATTGTGGTGCACTGACATGTTTGGTTGTACATTGGTGCAAGTTTTCACTTCACACAACATGTAATATCATCAATATTAAAAGATCAATTTTTAAGCCTTTTTAAATAATGATAATTCAAATTGTTGTAGCCAAGGAATAGTATAGTTTTAAGAACTTTTTTTCTTTTAAACATCTTGATCATCTTAGTATTTTTTTATTCCTCCTCTGTAAGTACCAGCTTGTTTACTATATAGGAAGACTCATCTTAATGTCATGATAAAGTGCTGGTCCTTGAACTACATGACTCTTCCAAATTCACATCGGTACTTAACAAGGACAAGTTGCCAATACAATGATTATTTAATTTTTATATTTTTCCGCTGGTTCCTTAAATAAAATTTGAATAAATTTTTTTTAAATAAGAAATGACTTAATTTTTCGTATATAAAATAGCTTACAATAGAAAGATACTTTGAAGCACAGTCTCCCTATTTCACTAAGGAGATTAACCAATAAGCCTGCATCTGACACATTAAGACACTTGGAAAAAAAAAAAAGAAAAAGCTTTCCTGCTGCAATATGAGATGCCCTTAAGTAAAGAACTAAACAGACTGAGCAGTTGCTATTTTCACTGTTTTCAACTTAACCTTATTATGTTGAAATTAACCATTTTATTCATTCCTCCATTACATTATAAACACCTTAAGAAGAGCTGTGTTGGGGCTGGAGAGATGGCCTAGTGGTTAAGAGCGCCGACCACTCTTACAGAGGACCCACATGGCGGCCGAGAACCGTCTGAAACTCCAAATCCAGGAGAACTCCAGTTCCAGGGGAATCCGACACCCTCTTCTGACCTCCGAGGCGTTGCATGACACGGGTGCACAAATTTGCATGCCGACAGTACATTCATACACATACAGAAATAAATAAAATCAATTAAAAATTAAAAAAAAAGAAGAGCTGTGTTAAACATGCTTGTTTCTAGAACAAAACAAAATATAAACAAATCAACCAACAGCAGAACTTAGCCAGAAACAAGCCTGTTCTGGTTAGCTTCCTTCCCGCTGACATGATGAACATGCTGATCAAAGCAGCTTAAGGAGCAAAGTGTTTATTTGGCTTACACTTTCAGGTCAAAATCCATCATTGAGGGAATTCAGGGCAAGAACCCAAGCAGGAACTGAAGCAGAAACCACGGAAGAACACTGCTCACTGGCTGGCTCAACAGACTTTTTTATATGACCAAGGCCCACCTGCCTAGGGATGAGGCTATCCACAGTGGGCTGGGCCCTCCTTCATCAACCATCAATCAAGACAATCTCTCAAAACATGCTCACAGGTGAGGCAATCCCCCAGTTGGGACTCCCTCATCTAACCCTGGACTGTGCTAAGCTAATAGCTGAAGCTAAGGAGAACACACATGTAGCCATAGCATATGGTTTATGATAAAGATGAAACTGAAGAATATAAAGTGGTCATTTTAATAAGCAGTGTGGATAGGGCTGGAGAGATGGCTCAGTAGTTAAGAGTACTGGCTACTCTTGTAGAGGGCCTAGGTTTGATTCCCAACACCCACATAGTGACTAACAGCCATCTGCACCTCCAGTTCTTGAGGAATCTGACACCCCCTTCTGACTTACAAAGGCATTGCATGACACAGGTGCACCTACCTACATGCAGGAAATACACTCAGACACATAAAATAAAAATAATAAAAATTTTAAAAAAGCAGTGCAGAATTAACCCAATGGTATTTTGAAAAAAAATGACTTTGTCTTATACACAAAAATCAATTGCAGATAAACTATAAAATATAGCAAAATGTTTTCTAGGACACAATAGTATATTTCTATGAGCTTACATTAGACAAAAATATTTTAAACACCAAAGACATTACATTTAAAATAAAATATTAATAGAGTATGTTAAAATTAAGTATTTTTATTTGGAAGAAAAGCTTAAGAATGAAAATACATGTCACCATGTAAAGAAGATGTAATAAAAACTTGGACCTGGGGCTGGAGAGATGGCTCAGTGGTTAAGAGCACTTGCTGCTCTTGCTGAGGTCCTGGGATCAGTTCCTGACACCCACAGGGCAGCTCACAACCACCCCTAATTCCAGTTCCAAGGTCTGACACCCTCCTCTGGCTTCCGTGCACATGGGGCACACATGTGGTGACATGTGCAGTCACTCACACACACAAAATTAAAAGACAAACCTTTAAAAACAAAGTTGAGCCAGAATATATTTAAGAATTTCTTAAAACTGATCATTTATTTTTATTTCCTCCCTGTAGTCCCAGCTGTACTGGAACTCACTATGTAGATCAGGCTGGCCTTGAACTCATGCCTCCCAAACACTGGGACTACAGGCATGTGCCACTACACCCGGCTAAAAATGATAATTTCTTAAATGATAGACAATCTAATAAAAAGACAAGAAACTTGAGCAGTCCCTTCACTAACGGATATAACCAAAAGGCTGACATTAAGACACATGGATCCCAATCCAACCTAAGGGGAAAAAAAATAAGACATATGGCGCACGCCTTTGATCCCAATACTTGGGAGGCAGAGGCAGGTGGATCTCTGTGAGTTCAAGGCCAGCCTGGTCTATGAACTGAGTTCCAAGACAGCCAGAGCTACGGGAAAAAAAAAAAAGACACATGGAAAAGATGTTTGGCCTAATTAGGCATCAAAGAAATTAGAAGCATTATGAGATACTATTACACACCCACCAGAATTGCTAAATTAAATTTAAGGTTTTAAAAGCTGGTGTGATAGGAAATGTGGGGAGAAGGGAAAGGAAACAGCTGGATCATTCATGGCTGGTAGAGGGTAAACAGAGGTGGCCACTAAGGAAACAAGCAAATGTCTCCCACAACCAAACAGACACTCTATAAAATACATCTATTCTCACATACAGTCAATGAAAGTACACATGTGTGCAGCAGAAGTACAGGGAAGTCTCTGTTAAAAATGGACCTAGGAGTGTGCAGGACCTAGGAGCGCCAGGACCACCTGAAGCACAGGTAGGAGCTGGGCACTTTAGCCAGGCAGATTTTAGGATAGATCTACTCCTGGGTTGCTGGATAATTGATTTGTTGGTTTGTTGGATAGCTAAAACTTTGTCTTGCAAGGCTGGTGGGGTGGAGTCGCCCTGCTAGCTGGGATCAAAGGTGGGCCTGTTAAATCCTTGTCAGGTGTGGCTGTCCAGGTGGAGTTGCCCTTCCAGTATTAAAAGTGGGCCTGTCGCCACTGTGAGACGTGAGTGCACAGAGGTTAGGTCAGGGACTTGCCAGGACCACCTGAAGCAGAGTAAGTCAGGCATATTCCCCCACTCCCCCTCCACCCCCTGCCAACTGGAATTGCTGAGAGAGTGTCCAAGTGGATATTTTTGGAGAATCTGGAGAACAGAAAGGGAAGAGTGAATTGGACTTCCAATATATAAACAAAATTGAAAGCCTAAAACTAAGACAAGTCAACCCTCCATAAACAAGGAGGGAAAAAAAAAGAAAGGCATCTGAAGGAGGCAAGCACAGCAAGCCTTCAACACAGTGAAAAGACATTTGTGATTCACATCGGAATACAGGCAAAAAAAGGGAAACCCACATACCAGGGACACAACGAAGGGACAACATGGGAAAGGTGCAGGATAATTCCACACCAAGCTCTACCAACCCTGTAGGAGATGGCTACAGTGGGATCCCCTGGAGGTGACCCAAGAAACAGATCTTACAGGAACAATTGCAGACCTATTCAGAGAAATTAAAGAATATAAAGAACAAGTTAGAGAACTAAGGAGAGAGAATGAAAAACTCAAGAAGGACCTAGAAGGATACAATGACAAAATTTGGAAAGAACTAAAGGGAGACAATGACAAACTCCAGAAAGAAATAGAGGGAGAAAATGACAAACTCCAGAAGGAAGTGGAAACACTGAAAAAAGAAACCAACCAGCAAAGTAAGGAGCACCAAGAAGAGATTGAGAAGCTCCAAAAGGAAGTGGAAATACTAAAGAAATCACAGGATGAAATGAAAAAGGAAATCGAACACTCATCCAATCAAGAGGAAAGGAACGAAAAAAGCCTCAGAAATAGAATGGAGGAAGCAGAACAAAGAANTGTTCAACATCACTAATCATTAAGGAAATGCAAATGAAAACCACTTTAAGATATCATCTTACTCCAATAAGACTGGCTAGGATCAAGAAAACAAATGATACCAAGTGCTGGAGAGGTTGTGGGGAAAGGGGAACACTCATCCACTGCTGGTGGGAATGTAAACTCATACAGCCACTATGGAAAGCAGTGTGGAGAACCCTTGGAAGACTTGGAATGAACTTGCCACCCGACCCAGCCATACCACTCCTGGGCATGTACCCTCAAGACTTACGCCACCACAGAGATACATGCACGGCCATGTTTATTGCAGCTCTCTTCACAATAGCAAGGAGCTGGAACCAACCTAAATGCCCCTCAACTGACGAGTGGATAGAGAAAATGTGGTACATCTACACAATGGAGTTCTATGCAGCAGTAAAGAAAGATGACATCATGAGCTTTGCAGGAAAATGGCTGGAGCTAGAGGACATCATGCTGAGTGAAGTAACACAGTCCCAGAAAAACAAACGACGAATGGTATCCCTCATCTGTGGATGTTAGTGCCAATTACCTAGTTGTAAGTATTTCTTGTGTAGGGCCCCCTGAGCTTTTGTCCAAAGCAGTTGGGCGTAATGCATATTGGAAAGAACAACAACAACAAACAACAGAAAGGACTGCCTCAAAGAACTGACTGAAACAGTGAACTTCTGCTCAAAACAGTCAACTTCCTCATGGAGAATATTGAGAAAGGCTGAGAAAGAGATGAAAAGCATGTATGGCAGAATGCCTGAGCTCTGGCGGCGTCGGGGAATGGGCGGGAACACGGGTCTAGATTTGTTAAAAAATAACAATAAATTTAAGTGAAAAAAGGACAATAAAGTAAAAACTAAAAAAAGATAAGGCACATCAAGAATACAAACAAGCCGGGCGTGGTAGCACATGCCTTTAATCCCAGTACTCAGAAGGCAGAGGCAGGTGGATCTCTGTGAGTTCAAGGCCAGCCTGGTATACGAAGAGAGCTCTAGGCCAGCTAGGACTTAAGGGAGACCCTGTATCAAAAAGACCTAAATAAATAAATAAATAAATAAATAAATAAATAAATAAATAAGAAAAAAAGATAAATGTAAACAAAGTCAGTCTTCAACTCAACAGAAGACTTGTTTCATACCAGAATCGCAAACAACAAAAGAAATCCACATGCTAAAATCATAACCGGAACTTTCTCTAAAGTCAACCATGTACTGGGGAACAAAACAAACCTCAACAATACAAAAAAATTGAAATAATTTCATGCATTCATTCAGACCACAATGCAATAAAACTTAATATCAGCATCAATTACCTAATTGTATGGCAAACTGAGTAATGTCAGTGTTATCTGAAAACAACTGTGCTATTATATTGTAGAATCCCTTTAAAAAAATTATAAACAAAAGGCGAAAAGTAAAGTCGGAAACCACTAAAAAAAAACCTTAATATCAATGCCAGAAGAAGCTATAATAACTAAATGAACTCATGGAGATGAAATAACACATTCCTAAATAATGAATGAGTCAATAGAAGAATTAGGAAAGAAATAAAAATATTCCTGGAATTAAATGAAAAGGACAATACAACACAACAAAACCTCTGGGACACTTTAAAAGCAGTCCGAAGAGAGAAATTTATAACTGTAAGTGCTTACATTAAACTATTAGAAAGAGCACAAATTAACATTGCAACTGAAGACACTTGAGAGAACAAATGAAACCCAAACCCAGCAGACAAGAAGAAATAACAAAAATCAGAGCAGAAATTAATGAAATAGAAACAAACTAGACAAAGAATCAGTGAGTCCAACAAGATAGACAGACCCTCTGCCCAGTTAGCCAAAATAAAGAGCAACTCCAAAAACCCCACAAAATTAGAGATGAAAAGGGAAATACATCGCAAGAGACAACAAAAAGATCCAGACCGTTATAAAGGAATACTTTAAAAATGTATAGAGATAGCCTAGCGGTTAAGAGCACCGACGCTCTTGCAGAGGACCCGGGTTCGATCCCCAGCACCCACATGGCGGCTAAGAACCGTCTGTAACTCCAATTCCAGGAG
>VZQC01002949.1:5302-24006 GCA_009823505.1 Rhizomys pruinosus
TTTGTCTTTTTGAGACAGGGTCTCCCTGTAGTCCCAGCTGTCCTGGAACTCACTCTGTAGACCAGGCTGGATTTGAACTCAGAAAGGTCCACCTGCCTCTGCCTCCCAATTGCTAGGATTAAAGGCGTGCGCCACCATGCCCGGCTTGAATTCTTAAAAGCAAATAGTACCTCATATATACACTCATACCTAAGGTTCTAATAGTTAATTTTGGTGATGGCAGTTTATAAAGGTTGTACTGAGCAGAGGCACATACATTGTCATGAAATATAAATGCTTTCATTTTTAGGAAAAAAAAACCTTACATATACACATATACCCACACATTCACACAACAGATTTTATCTTAGTGTTTGTACTGAACAGAGTCACATACATTGTTGTCAAACTTGAAGGCTTTCATTTGGAGAAAGCAGCTTAGAAATGCCATTTACAGCATGCAGCCCTAATTAGTTTCCTTGCATTCCCAAGTTTTAGAGAGAGAGGCTGTAAGGAAGACATCAGAGTAAAGACAGGTTTTAAAGTTTTTACAGATCTCTTTTTTGCTGGGGTCTTTTTGAGACAGAGTCTATAGCCTCAGCTGGCCT
The DNA here is from genome assembly GCA_009823505.1 of Rhizomys pruinosus. NCBI lineage: Eukaryota > Metazoa > Chordata > Mammalia > Rodentia > Spalacidae > Rhizomys > Rhizomys pruinosus. Next base: position 5,890 of record VZQC01002949.1, read on the forward strand.
GGAACTTGCTATATTGACCAGACTGGTGTTGATATCACAGAAATAGATCTGCCTCTGCCTCACAGGTGCTAGGATTAAAGGCATGTGACACCATGTCCCTCTAGACCTGTAACATTTTAATGCTTTACATTTATTGTTGAAGTTTTAACAGCACAGGCATAGCTCATTAGTGTCTTTATTATTTATTTTATGTTTATGAGTGGTTTGCCTGCACATATTTAAGTGCACCACATGTGTGCTATGCCCAAAGAGGCAAGAAGAGGGTATCTGATACCCTGGAACTGGAGTTAGAAGCAGTTGTGAGCTTCCAGAAGGGTGCTGGAAACCTAACCTGGCTCCTTTGCAAGAGTAGTCAATGCTCTTAAACTCTGAGCCATCTTTCCAGCCTCCACTTGTTAATGTTTTAGTATAGATGTTGCACAGAAATGTTAACTTAATATTAAAATAATAAAAATATAGCATGTTTTATAAAAGCAAAGATAGTAGATGGAGACAAGCACTCTAATTTAGATGAGAAGAGTTTAGGTATAGGTAATCCCTCAAATGGTCTAACTAAGTTACTGGGTCTGAGTAAACAGTTATACCAGAAGGACTAATGTAATATTGTCGTCTTTGCCTGTAGTCTTTTTTTTTTTTTTAAGATGGGGTCTCCCTGTAGCTCCAGTGGGCCTAGAACTTGCTATGTAGACCAGGCTGGCCTTGAACCCACAGAGATCCACCTGGCTCTGCCTCCCAAGTGCTGGGATTAAAGGTGTCTGCCACCAAACCTGGCTTTTACCTGTAGTCTTTATTTTATTTTATTTATTTATTTGTTTATTTTTATGTATATGAATGTACTGTCTGCATGTAGGTTTGTGCACCCATGTCCATGCAATGCCACAGAGGTCAGAAGAGGGCATCGGATTCCCCTGGAACTGGAGTTAAAGATGGTTCTCAGCCACCACGTGGGTGCTGGGGATCAAACCCAGGTCCTCTGCAAGAGCAGTCAGCACTTTTAACCGCTAGGCCATCTCTCCAGCCTCTTACCTGTAGTCTTATCAGAATTAGGATTACTTATTATTTTTTCATTGAGATATATTGAGGCAGAGATTTGTATATTTGCCTGAACAAATACAGCTTGATCCCTTGGCATCAATTAAAACCAGGAGTAAGGGGCCAGAGAGATGGTTCAGGGGTTAAGAGCACCGGCTACTCTTGCAGAGGACCTGGGTTCAATTCCCAGCACCCAGATGATGGTTAACTGTAACTGTAACTCCAGTTCCAGGGAAATCTGATTCCTTCTGACTCTGTGGGCATTGCACTACATGGGTGCACTTACATACATGCAGGCAATATACTCACACACATAAAATAACAATAATAAAATATTTTAAAAACCAGGAGTGAGCCCAATCTGTTCTGAATTGTTGCTTTATATTTCTCTTCGAACAAAGGACTTGCTCCATATTTATTTAAACATTACATATAGCACAATAAGAGAAAGGAAAAGAGGAACTTTATCTTATCAGAGAAGAATTTTTTCTTCCTGATCCCTACTGATCCACATCAGCATACACAGCCATAAACAGATGTTATCAATCTAATCCCACCTGTTGCTTGCAATACCAACTGGGGATAATTCATTGCTTCTGAAAGTATTCACTGCTTTCAGAGGTGATATTTTCATACACATATATTGCTCTGGGTCATGGTCAAGAGAAGGTTAATAGGGACTAAAACTCTGTGTTTAGCTTACAAGAGGAGTGAAGGCCTAGTAAACTCGTTACATTGTAAACAGCTGAGATAGTGTTAAAGGATCTCAGAACATAAGATTAACTTCGGTTACAAGGTTAGGTAAGATTCCGTTTGTAACAGACAGCATTTCCAGAAGAGCTATTTCCACTCAGAAAAAAATTTAGGTGTTTTATAATATAGTAGGATTTGAATTTTAAAGTACAGTTTTGCTGGGCCTGGTGGTGCATGGTCTCCCTGTAGCTCCAGCTGGCCTAGAACTCCCTGTGTAGACCAGGCTGGCCTTGAACTCATAGAGATCCACCTGCCACTGCCTCTCAAGTACTGGGATTAATGACCACCACACCTGGCCATTAATAAATGGAAGAAATAGCCTCAAGGTTAAAAGCACTTACTGCTCTTGCAGAGGATCAGGGTTTGGTTCCCAGAACCCACTGTTACTGTCTGTAACTCCAGTTCCAAGGGATCCAATGCCTTCTTCTGGCCTCTCTACCTGAGTACTGCACACACATGGTGCACTTACATATAGGAAGACAAAACACTCATACATATAAATAGAAATAAAACATGTTTAAATAAATAAATTACCTTAAAATGTTTATATATACCCCATCCATATACGCACATATCTTTTTCTTTGTAAATTTATTATTTTTTTAACAAATCTAGACCCGTGTCCCCCCCCATTCGCCAACCCCACCAGAGCTCATGCATTCTGCCAAATATGCTTTTCATCTCTTTCTCAGTCTTTCTCAATATTCTCCAAGAGGAAGTTGACTGTTTTGAGCAGAAGTTCACTGTTTCAGTCAGTTCTTCGATTCACTCCTTTCTGTTGTTGGTGGTGTTGTTTCCAATATGCATCACTCCCAACTGCTTTGGACAAAAGCTCAGGGGGCCCTACACAAGAAATACTTACAACTAGGTAATGGGCACTAGCATCGACAGATGAGGGATACCATTTGTCATTTGTTTTTCTAGGACTGTGTTACTTCACTCAGCATGATGTCCTCTAGCTCCAGCCATTTTCCTGCAAAGCTCGTGATGTCGTCTTTCTTTACTGCTGTATAGAACTCCATTGTGTAGATGTACCACATTTTCTCTATCCACTCGTCAGTTGAGGGGCATTTAGGTTGGTTCCAGCTCCTTGCTATTGTGAAGAGAGCTGCAATAAACATGGCCGTGCATGTATCTCTGTGGTGGCGTAAGTCTTGAGGGTACATGCTCAGGAGTGGTATGGCTGGGTCGGGTGGCAAGTTCATTCCAAGTCTTCCAAGGGTTCTCCACACTGCTTTCCATAGTGGCTGTACGAGTTTACATTCCCACCAGCAGTGGATGAGTGTTCCCCTTTCCCCACAACCTCTCCAGCACTTGGTATCATTTGTTTTCTTGATCCTAGCCAGTCTTATTGCAGTAAGATGATATCTTAAAGTGGTTTTAATTTGCATTTCCTTAATGATTAGTGATGTTGAACAGTTCTTGAGGTGTTTCTCAGACATCTCTAATTCCTCACTTGTGAAGTCTCTGTTCAGTTCTTTGCTCCATCTATTGAGTGGGTCATTTGTTTTCTTTTTTCTTTGTTTTTTGAGTAGTTTATATATTCTGGAAATCAATGCTTTGTCAGATGTATCTGCAGTGAAGGTTTCCTCCCATGCTGTGGGATTTCTCTTCACTTCCTTGATTGTTTCTTTTGATGTACAGAAGCTTTTGAGTTTGATGAGGTCCCATTTGTCAATTGTCGACCTTAATTCTTGCGAAGCTGCTGTCTGATTTAGGAAGTCTTTTCCTACGCCTATGTCTTGTAGTCTGATGCCCACTTTTTCTTCTATCACCTTCAGAGTTTGGGGTTTCACTTTGAGGTCTTTGATCCATCTGGAGTTCACTTTTGTACAGGGTGAGAGGTAGGGGTTTAATTTCATTCTTCTACAAGTGGTGATCCAGTTTTGCCAACACCACTTGCTGAAGATGCTGTCTTTTCTCCATTGTGGCTTCTTGGCCCCCTTGTCAAATATAAGATGGCTGAAATTGTATGTGCTCAGATTTGGATCTTCAGTTTTGTTCCATTGGTCAACAGGTCTGTTTTTGTGCCAGTACCAGGCTGTTTTTATGACTATAGCCCTGTAGTATAGTTTGAATTCTGGTATAGAGATCCCCCCTGTGTAGCTCTTTTCACTCAGGGTTGTTTTGGCTATTCGGGGTCTTTTGTTTTTCCAAATGAATTTAAGAACTTTTGTTTCCAAGCCTGTGAAGAAACTCTTGGGGATTTTTTTGGAATTGCGTTAAATCTATACAAAAGTTTCGGTAAAATGGACATTTTTACAATGTTAATTTTCCCAATCCATGAGCACGGGAATCCATCTTCTGATGTCTTCTTCAATTTCTTTCTTTAAAGGTTTAAAATTTTTGTTGTAGAGATCCTTGGTGTCTTTGGTTAGGTTTGTTCCTAGGTATTTTATTGTTCTTGAGGCTATTGTGAGTGGGAAGGTCCCTTTGAATTCTTTCTCCAGTTGCTTGTTCTTGGTGTAAAGAAAGGCCATTGATTTTTTTAAGGTTAGTTTTGTATCCTGCCACTTTCCTGAAGCTGTTGATCGTTTCTAGGGGTTTTCTGGATACACACGTATCTTAAAATCAATTGTATCGCATTCCATATTTTTTCTAATACTTTATTTTTTAAGTATTTTTATTATTTTTATTTGTATGTACATGCATGTATTGCCCACAGGTATATAAGTGCAACCCTGATGTGCAGTGCCCACAGAGGTCAGAAGTAGGCGTCAGATCTCCTGGAACTGGAGTTTACGGATGGTTATTAGCCACCGTGTGGGTGCTGGGAATCAAACCTGGGTCCTCTGCAAGAGCAGCCAGTGCTCTTCACCGCTGAGCCCTCCCCTCTAGTCCCCCTTTTTTTTTGTCTTTTGGAGACAGGTTTCCCTGTAGCCACAGCTGGCCTGGAACTCAGTATGTAGACAAGGCTGGCCTGGAACTTATAGAGATCCACCTGTTTCAGCAACCTGAGTCCTGAGATTGAAGGTGTGTGCCACCATGCTCGGCTTAGCACTTCATAATCTCTTTTTTGAGACAGGGTCTCCCCAGCTGTCCTGGAACTCACTCTCTAGACCAGGCTGGCTTTGAACTCACAGAAATCCACCTGCCCCTGCTTCCGGAGTGCTAGGATTAAAGTTGTGTACCACCACACCCAGCTTAAAGATAGTTCTTAGCTGCCCTGTAGGTGCTGGGAATCAAACCCGGGTCCTCTGCAAGAGTAGTCAGTGCTTTTAACTGCTGAGCCATCTCTCCCACCTGACTCCATAATTTTTTTTTTTTGGTCTTTTTTGAGACAGGGTCTCCCTGTAGCCCCAGCTATCCTGGAACTCACTCTGTAGACCAGGCTGGCCTTGAACTCACAAAGATCTGCCTGCCTCTGCCTCCTGAGTGCTAGGATTAAAGGTGTGTGCAACCATGCCCAGCTTCTACCCCATAATCTTTATGTGTCATAAGACCAGTTTACATACATGTAATACATAACATTTATGAACATAGATGACAGTTGTAACACATAAACCAAGTAACACATTAAAATAATACATTACATTTAAGCATTTGAGAGGCAAAGGACAGTATGAAACTTTTATATCTAGGCAGACTGAGGGCTTGGGTAGGCTCCCTGTGAAACCCAGGTGTGGCTCAGTTCACTCAGTTTCATTTCTCCCATTCTGTTTTGTTTATTTGTGTGTGTTTGTTTGTTTGTTTGTTTGTTTTTGACAGGATGTCCCTATTCCCAGTCTGCCTGGACTCACAATGTAGATCAGGCTAGCCTCAATCACACAGACATCCACCTGCCTCTGCCTCCAGAGGTCTGGGATTGAAGGTGTGGGCACGTGGGATGTAATTACTTCCCACACTGAAAGAATACCTGTGTCTTTTGCTAGTTGTCTGAAAGCTATATTGCAGGAAAGTGGAGAAAAGCTAGAGTGTTGTCTGAAAGAGAGAGGTGTGTCTGAAGGATTCCGCAGGTTAGAGAAGCGGTTTGGAAGAGGGCAGGTGTGCCTGAAGGATTCCGCAGGTTAGAGAAGTGGTTTGGAAGAGGGAAGGTTAAACCTAAGATTAGCCCTTTAAAAAAAAGTAACTCAGGGGATCAGTAATGCTGGGGTCCCAGTGCATTCACCATGACAGCCAGGTGACTGAGGACAGACTTACCATTTTGAAGGGGCTGAGAACTTGGTACTTGCTTTGATCTGGAAGTCTGAAGTCTGGCTGGGAGAAACTGCAGGTGGAGGCATGGTAGGTTTGTCTCTCAGAGATTGGGGGAGGTAGGTCCAGATCAGGTAGCCATGTGGAGGGATATGGCTGCTCCAGGCCGGCCTGCAGTAGGGTTGGGGCTTAGGATTGGCAGTTGACGGGAGTGGGAAGCACATAGAAATGTGAAGATTTGGCAGAGAACCGGGGGGGGGGGGCATGGTGGAAAGTCAGCACTTGTACCAGAGTCGGGGAAGGAGTCAGCACAAGGAGAGAATGGAGTCTTCTTATCTGATGGGAGCAGGGAGATTTGCTGGGAGCAAGGGCAAGGCGGCAGCAGCTTCTTAGGCAGTTGGAGAAGGAGCTCTCAGAAAGTAGATCTTCAGTAATGGACTTTGGAAAACAGTGTACAGTAGGCAGAGGAGGGAGTTTTTGTGAGAAAAATAACATGACAGGCAAATTAGGAACCTGAGAAGATAGGCAGAGGGCAGGGCAGAAGCTGAGGAAACCTCTGACCACACTCCACTGTGTTAATGTAAGGTCCAAGTCAAACGTACCCCTCTGGCTAGTGGTAACCTTTGTTGAGAGGTGCTGTGGTCAGGCTGTGTTACAGGAGAAAAGGATTTTTAAGACACATGCCAAGAAAGCTCAAGGCAGCTAGAGGATTGCAAGCACATGGGTTCAAAGGGGGTGAGAAAGGAGTGCCCCCCCAAAAGCTAGCAGGAAGAGGTGTCCCCTCCAAGCTCACCCTTGATTCAATCAGCCAGTGGAGATTCAAGGAATGCAGTGGAGAGCTGGTCCCTGCCCTAGGTGCTCAGGGGAAAAGGAGTGGCAGGAATCAGGAGCAAAACCAGAGTGGGAGAAGGCAGAGGCCCCCGTGGGAGAGCTGGCACCCCACTCCCTGTGCGGCAGCAGTGGGAAGATACAGGGAAGAACAACTTACAGGAGTGCAGGCCTCCAATTTGGGGGTAAAACCATTAAGGTCGTGGGGAATCTGCTATCTGCTTACAAGCTGCATAGTTACAAGTCAAAAAGTAGGCAAAGAAAGAGGTTGAAGTTTTTCTTTTTTTTCGGGCTTTTTGAAACAGGGTCTCCCTGTAGCCCTAGCTGGCCTGGAAATCACCATGTAGATCAGGCTGGCCTTGATCTCACAGAGATCTGCCTGCCTCTGCCTCCTGAGTCTTGGGACTAAAGGTGTGCGACACCACCTTTTTTCCTTTTTGGACTGTAGGGACTATAGGGACTATAGGGAGCTATTGCTAGAAGTGCCCAGTGAGTACTCAGTTAAAGAATCCTAGGTACTTTATAAACATCTCTTAAGACCAGCCATGGGCTGGAGAGATAGCCTAGCGGTTAAGAGCACCGACTGCTCTTGCAGAGGACCCGGGTTCGATCCCCAGCACCCACATGGCAGCTGAGAACCGTCTGTAACTCCAGTTCCAGGAGAACTCCAGTTCCAGGGGAATCCGACACCCTCTTCTGACCTCTGCGGCATTGCACCAGACGGGTGCACAAACCTACAGTACATTCATACACATACAAAAATAAATGAATAAAATTAAAAAAAAAAAAAAAGACCAGCCATTATCAGAGGTCTGCAGGGGGCTTGTACCAGGAATTTAGGAAAACAAGTCTGGAATGCTAATTACTGTAGTTTTGAGAAACTGTCACATTTAACCAAAATGGAAGAGCTTTTCTAAATGACCATGGCTAACATACGTTATATAAATTTATGTAATTCTAACACTAAAAAAAAAAATCATTGGAGAAAAGACAATTTCTTCAACAAATGGTTCTGAGAACAATGGTCACGTTTAGAAGAGTGAGACTCAATCCTTTTCCTGTCCTGCACAAAATCAATTCAAAATGGATCAAATAATTTTTTTTTTGGTCTTTTTGAGACAAGGTTTCCCTGTAGCCCCGGCTGTCCTGGAACTCGCTCTGTAGACCAGGCTGGCCTTGAACTCACAAAGATCCACTTGCCTCTGCCTCCCGAGTGCTAGGATTAAAGGCATGCATGACCATGCCCAGCTTAAATACAGTTCTCAACTGCCATGTGGGTGTTGGGAATAAAACCCTGGTCCTCTGCAATAGCAGTCAGTGCTCTTAACCGCTTAGCCATCTCTCCAGCCCCTGGATCAAAGATCTTAATGTAAGAGTGCAAACTGTGTGGCTACTAGAGGTTTTTCTCATGAAAACCACTTAAAGATATAGGGATAGGTAAAGATGCCGGGCATTGTGGTGCACGCCTTTAATCTCAGCACTTGGGAAGCAGAGGCAGGCAGATCTCTGTGAGTTCAAGGCCAGCCTGGTCTACAGAGTGAGTTCCAGGACAGCAGGAGTGACAGGAAGACCCTGTCTCAAAAGGACCAAAAAAAAAAAAAGAGAGAGAGATATGTACCTGTGCTGGTTAGTTTTTTGTTTTGTTTTGTTTTGTTTTTGGTCGTTTTGAGACAGGGTCTCCCTGTAGCCCAGCTGTCCTGGAACTCACTCTGTAGACCAGGCTGGCCTTGAACTCACAAAGATCTGCCTGCCTCTGCCTCCCAAGTGCTAGGATTAAAGGCATGCGCCACCATGCCCAGCGCTGGTTAGTTTTTGAAGTTGACACAAAGTAGAATTACCTGGGAAGAGGGAACTTCAGTTGAGGAAGTTTCTCTACCAGACTGGCTTGTAGTCATATCTGTGGGGGCATTTTCTTGATTGTTGATTACTGTAGGAGGGCCCAGCCCACTGTTGGTGGTACCACCCCTGGGCAAGTACAAGAAAGGTAGATGAGCAAGCCAGGGGAAGCAAGCCACAGCACTGTGCCAGTATGGTCTCTGCTTTAGTCCCTGCCTCCAGGGTCCTGTTTGAGCTCCTGCCCTCACCTCTCTCAATGATGGACTATAACCCTTTCTTCCCCACATTGCTTTTTTTAATGTTATTTATTTATTATGTGTATGAATGTACTGTCTGCATGTAGGTCTGTGCACCTGTGTCATGCAATGCCTCGGAGGTCAGAAGAGGGTGTCGGGTTCCCCCGGAACTGGAGTCAAAGACGGTTCTCAGCCGCCATGTGGGTGCTGGGGATCGAACCTGGATCCTCTGCAAGAGCAGTTGGTGCTCCTAACCGCTAGGCCATCTCTCCAGCCCCCCACATTGGTTTTAATCAGTGTTTTATCACAGCAACAGAAACCCAACTAGGAGAATATCCTTGATATAATATGAATAAAACAGTACCTTCCCTGTAGTCTTCCTCTCAAAACCCAACTCCAATCAGGAGCAAAACATTAAACAAATCCCACATTCAGTAAAAAATACTTCACAAATACAAAATTACCAAGATTATCAAAAACTAGATAACTCTAAAAAATTGCTATAACCAAAAGGAGCCTAAAGACTCTTGATAGTTTAATAGGATGGAGAAAGAAGATCTGGAGTTCAGGTCATCCTCTGCTGCATAGCATGTTCAAGGCTAGCCTGAGCTACATGAGACCCTGTCTCAAAAAGAGACAAGAAGAAAGAGAGGGGGAGTGGTCATCTAGGCAGGGCTGACCAACACCAGGCAGAAGTGGGCCAGGCAGGGCTGACCAACACCAGGCAGAAGTGGACCAGGCAGGGCTCACCAACACCAGGCAGAAGTGGACCAGGCAGGGCTCACCAACACCAGGCAGAAGTGGACCAGGCAGGGCTCACCAACATCAGGCAGAAGTGGACCAGGCAGGGCTCACCAACATCAGGCAGAAGTGGACCAGGCAGGGCTCACCAACATCAGGCAGAAGTGGACCAGGCAGGGCTCACCAACACCAGGCAGAAGTGGACCAGGCAGGGCTCACCAACACCAGGCAGAAGTGGACCAGGCAGGGCTCACCAACACCAGGCAGAAGTGGACCAGGCAGGGCTCACCAACATCAGGCAGAAGTGGACCAGGCAGGGCTCACCAACATCAGGCAGAAGTGGACCAGGCAGGGCTCACCAACATCAGGCAGAAGTGGACCAGGCAGGGCTCACCAACACCAGGCAGAAGTGGACCAGGCAGGGCTCACCAACACCAGGCAGAAGTGGACCAGGCAGGGCTCACCAACACCAGGCAGAAGTGGACCAGGCAGGGCTCACCAACACCAGGCAGAAGTGGACCAGGCAGGGCTCACCAACACCAGGCAGAAGTGGACCAGGCAGGGCTCACCAACACCAGGCAGAAGTGGACCAGGCAGGGCTCACCAACACCAGGCAGAAGTGGACCAGGCAGGGCTCACCAACACCAGGCAGAAGTGGACCAGGCAGGGCTCACCAACACCAGGCAGAAGTGGACCAGGCAGGGCTCACCAACACCAGGCAGAAGTGGACCAGGCAGGGCTCACCAACATCAGGCAGAAGTGGACCAGGCAGGGCTCACCAACATCAGGCAGAAGTGGACCAGGCAGGGCTCACCAACACCAGGCAGAGGTGGACCAGGCAGGGCTCACCAACATCAGGCAGAAGTGGACCAGGCAGGGCTCACCAACATCAGGCAGAAGTGGACCAGGCAGGGCTCACCAACATCAGGCAGAAGTGGACCAAGCAGGGCTCACCAACACCAGGCAGAGGTGGACCAGGCAGGGCTCACCAACACCACGCAGAAGTGGACCAGGGAAGCTGAGTTCCCACCTGAGTTTTCTCTCCATGGACGAGCTTCTGGCTTCTCTTTCCCACTGCAGACATTTTTATATCTTGGGATAAATCATAGTAACATCTGTTGAAAACAGTTTATCTTCTAAATGTTCTTGAAGGCACAACGTTTTTATTCTTGGGCAGTGGTGCTTCACTTAGGGGCCCAGCCTGCCCCAGGAAAAAGTTTTGGAGAAATAAACATGGTGGACTCTGAGACAAGGGGCTCTCCTTGTTCCCAAAGTCTGCTTTTGACAAACTTAAACAGATTATGACAATTTACCAATATAATGGACTATTGTACTCTGCTACATAGTAGGTTTGAGGTTAGCATGAGATACATGAGACTTTCTGAGAGGGAAAGAGAGGGAGAGAGAGGGAGGGTAGGAGAGAGAGAGAGAGAGAGAGAGAGAGAGAGAGAGAGAGAGAGAGAGAGAGAATGCATATATAAAGAGAGTGAGGGCTGGAGAGATGGATCAGTAGTTAAGAGTATGGCTGCTCTTGGGCTGGAGAGATGGCCAGCGGTTGAGAGCGCCGACCACTCTTGCAGAGGACCCGGGTTCGATCCCCAGCACCCACATGGTGGCCAAGAACCGTCTGGGACTCCAATTCCAGGAGAACTCCAGTTCCAGGGGAGTCGGACACCCTCTTCTGACCTCCGCGGCATTGCACGACACGGGTGCACAGACCTGCATGCAGACAGTGCATTCTTGCAGAGGACCTGGACTCAGTCCCCAGCACCCGCATGGCGGCTGACAACCACCTACAACTCTAATTCCAGGAATGTGATGCCCTCTTCAAGCTTCCATAAGCTTTGCAGGACATGGGTGCACTTTCATGTATACAGGCAAAACACTCATACACACAAAATAAAAATAAATAATTAAAAAGAGAGTGGAAACTATGTACGTCAGCACCGATACCCCTATTCTACAGATGTTTTTCACTGCATGTGCTTTAGCTCTACATAAAATTGTGGATCTTTTCCTCCCTAGTTTGTACACCCTATTTCTTTTGACTCAGTATCACATCATGAGCACTGCTTCTCCTCCCTGACAACGTTTGGTTAAAATCCTGGCAGAAAGCACTCCTGGAGCCCGGATCTCAGTCAGACACGTTTCCCAAGTACCTGCTCTATTTAGAACCAAGAACCAAGCCAGCATATCATCATAATTTGGCATCAAGCATGATGTTCATGCCTGTAATCCCAGCACTTGGAAGCTGAGGTAGGAGGACTGCTATGAGTTCGAGGCCAGCCTGAGCTACATAGAGAATTCCAGACCGGCATATGACTGAGGAGTGAGATTGTCTCAAAAACAAAGCAAAACAAAAAAAATCAGAAGAAAACAAAATAACATAAGACAATATAGGGCTTGAGGCATAGTTCAGAGTGCTGGCCCGGCACACACAAAGCCGTGGGTAGTTCAGAGTGCTGGCCCGGCATGCGCAAAGCCCTGGGTTTGAGTCCTCGGCACCATGTAAAACCAGTAATAGTTTTGTCTCCTGCCTTTTATACTAGGAGCCTCTAATTTCCATTCTGTCCTAGATCTACAACTTATATAATTAGGGCTGGTCAGATGGCTCAGTATAAAGCCTCTTGCTGCACAAGCCTGATGACCTGAGTTCAATCTCTGGAATCCATGTAAAGGTAGATGAAGAGAATGATTCCACAAAGTTGTTCTCCAACCTCTACATGTATGCCCTGCTCTCAGTCTCTCTCTCTCTCTCTCTCTCTCTCTCTCTCTCTCTCTCTCTCACACACACACACACACACACACACACACTTACACATCATCATCATCATCATCACCATCATCTATAACTAAATAAAAACATTTTGGGGGGGGTCTTTTTGAGATAGGGTCTCCCTGTAGCCCAGCTGTTCTGGAACTCACTATGTAGACCATGCTGGTCTTGTACTCAAAGAGATCCACCTGCCTCTGCCTCCAGAGTGCCGGGATTAAAGGCATGTGCCACCACACCCAGCTTCTAAATAAAAATTTTAAAAATTTAACTTGTTGGGGCTAGAGAGGTGGCTCAGTGTTTAAGAGAACTGGCTGCTCTTACAGAGGACCTGGGTTCAATTCCCAGCACCCATATGGCTAAAAACTGTCCATAACTCTAGTTCCAGGGCTCCCAACACCCTCCTCTGACCTCCAAGGGCATTGCACTACATGAGTGCACTTACATATATGCAGGCAATGCAGTCATACATATAAAACTTAAAAAATATTTAAATTGTATGGTTATAGCCGGGCATGGTGGCACACACCTTTAATCCTAGCACTTGGAAGGCAGAGGTAGGCGGATCTTTGTGAGTTCAAGGCCAGGCTGGTCTACATAGCGAGTTCCAGGACAGCTGAGGTTACAGGGAGACCCTGTCTCGAAAATACCAAAAAAAAAAAAATAATAATAATAAAATAAATTGTATGGTTATGTAAAAATAAACATGTAAACAACATTCATTTTAAAAATCATGGGACTGGAGAGATGGCCTAGTGGTTAAGAGCATCGACTGCTCTTGCAGAGGACCGGGTTCGATCCCCAGCACCCACATGGCGGCCGAGAACCGTCTGAAACTCCAATTCCAGGAGAACTCCAGTTCCAGGGGAATCCGACACCCTCTTCTGACCTCTGCGGCATTGCACAACACGGGTGCACAGACCTACATGCAGACAGTACATTCATACACATACAGAAATAAATAAAATTAAAAAAATGAATCATAAGAGAGGGGCTGGGGATGCAGCTCAGTTGGTAGAAAGCTTGCCCAGCCTGCATATGACCTTGGGTTTAATTCCGAGTACCACATGCAACCAGGTATGGTGGTGCACACAGTCCTCAGACTCAGGAGGTGGAGGTCAGACTGGGAGACTTGAGACCTCATCTAAAAAAATAAAATAAAGAGCCGGGCATGGTGGCGCACACCTTTAATCCTAGCACTTGGGAGGCAGAGGCAGGCGGATCTTTGTGAGTTCAAGGCCAGCCTGGTCTACAGAGTGAGTTCCAGGACAGCTGGGGCTACAGGGAGACCCTGTCTCGAAAAGACCAAAATAAATAAATAAATAAATAAATAAATAAATAAATAAATAAATAAATTTAAGAATAATGAAATAGGACAGGGACGTAGGTCGGTTGGTAGAGTGCTTGCTTAGCATGCAGGAGACCCTGGTTTGGTCCCTCCAGCACATAACCTGGGTATGGTGGTGTAGGACCATCCTCTCAGCCCTGGAGAAGTGGAAGCGAAGGCAGGAGGATCAGAAGTTCAAGGCTGTTCTCAGCTACACAGCAAGTTCAGGGTCAGTCTGGGCTAGAGATCGTCTCAAATATAATATTAATAATAAAGGTCTGGAGAGATGGCTCAGCAATATATTCATACACATAAAATAAAAAATAAAATACTTCCGGGTGTGGTGGCGCACACCTTTAATCCCAGCACTCCGGAGGCAAAGGCAAGCGGACCTTCGTGAGTTCAAGGCCAGCCTGGTCTATAGAGTGAGCTCCAGGCCAGCTGGGAGTAAAAGTAGACCCTGTCTCAAAAATACCCCCCAAAAAATAAATAAATAAAATAAAATAAATATATATTAATAACAAAAATCATGGAAGATGGTAGGATGTGGGCCCAGTAGCATCTAGGCCCTAGTCAAATCCTTTCCACCATAAAAAAACAACCTGCCTGCCGGGCGTGGTGGCGCACACCTTTAATCCTAGCACTTGGGAGGCAGAGGCAGGCGGATCTTTGTGAATTCAAGGCCAGCCTGGTCTACAAAGTGAGCTCCAGGCCAGCTGGGACTAAAGGGAGACCCTGTCTCAAAAAGACAAAAAACAAAACAAAACAAAACAACAACCTACAATCCTAAAATAAACTTAAACGTTCAGTAGGCATCCAGAGACAATACCTAATGAAGTCATGAGTGAAATTTCCTGCTGCTGTTCAGTGAAATCCCCAACTCTTCCCAGAAGAAACAGCACAACAGCAGGTAGTCTGTGGCCAAAGAAACAAACAAACAAAAAACCACCCTTAAACAAATTTTATGTGTTTATTTTATGGTATGAGTGTTTTGCCTGCCTTTCTGTAAGGGCACAGTGTCCTACAAGGCCAGCTGAGGTGAGAAGACGGCATCAGATCCCCCTGGAACTGGAATTACGAATGGTTGTTAGAGGCCATGTGGGTTTTGGGAACCAAACCCCACACCTCTGGAATTACTCCAGTCCCATCTGTGGCCTCTCCTAGGGAATCAGTAATTGAGGCTCAGAGAAGGCAGGTGAGCACCCACAGGGGTCCAGCTAGGGTAGAGATTCGGCCTGGCTGGAGCATGCTCCCCTGTGTAGTCAGCAGAACTGTTAACAATGGGACAGCGTTGCCTGTGAATCTGGCCCATATTGACTTAATAATCAGTGCCAGGCCCCCGAGTCTCTTGTGAAATCTCAGCCAGATATTAATTTCATCCTGATCAGTGGTCTTCACACTTTTGCTGTTGAAAATGGCAATCCAAAGCAAAGGGATCTGGATGTGGGAGGAACCAAACTCAGTTTCCCCCACGGTACTCTCACACCAGGTGGGTGGGGGCAGGGATGCTCCCACACATAAAAACCATCATCAGTGAATTATCTTCCAGAGCAGGCAGCAGCTGTGTCTTCTAACTCAATTCAATTCTGACATTATCTACTTAGAAACAGAGTCAGAGTGTGGCAGCAACAGCTCAGTCTCCCAAAACTGACCCTGGGTCACAAGCCAGGCTTGCTCACCAGGCTTTTGGCCAACCAGTGACAAAGGAGGGTTTGCATACTCCCCTCTTCAGGTTCAACTAGTTTCACAGAAATCAGGGAAATACTTTAGTTAGCTTTAATAATATGGGACATCACAAAGGATATACCTGAAGAAGCGCACAGGACAAGGGGCAAGATGAGACAGGCTCCAGGCTTTTCTAGCCCCCACCCTCCCAATCCTGTCTTTTTTGTGTGTGAGGTGGGGAGGGAGTGGTAGGTCTAAAAAATCATTAGTCATTCTCGAATCAACGTAACCCACAATTTCTCTACCCTCTCAAAGATTAAGGATGAAGCTAAAAATCTTCACTCTCTAATCCTACCTTGGTCTGGTTTGTTCTGAGAAAGAGTCTCATGTAGCCAGGTTGACTTCACAATTAGTTGAGGATGACCTTAAATTTCCAATCCTGCCGGGCATGGTGTCTCGAAAAGACCAAAAAAAAAATTCTGATCTTTCTGCTTCTACCTTCAACATGCTGAGATTACAAGTATATGCCACCACACCGATTTTTGTTTTCTTTAGCGTTTTAATTTTTCATTTTTATTGTTGTGCCCCAAGTTTCATAAAGTACTTTCTTTTTTTTTTTTTGGTCTTTTCGAGACAGGGTCTCCCTGTAGCCCCAGCTGGCCTGGAACTCACTCTGTAGACCAGGCTGGTCTTGAACTCACAAAGATCCACCTGCCTCTGCCTCCCAAGTGCTAGGATTAAAGGCGCGTGCCACCACACCCGGCTAGTGCTTTCAAGATGTATTTTGTGCTGGGCATGGTGGTGCACGCCTTTAATCCCAGCACTTGGGAGGTAGAGGCAGGCAACTCTCTAGTGAATTCAAGGCCAGCCTGGTCTACAGAGCGAGTTCCAGGCCAGCTGGGGCTACAGGGAGACCCAGTCTCAAAAATTAGACAAACAAAAAAGACTTATCCTGTATATGGTTATATACATGTGAGTTCAGGTGCCTGTGAAGTTCAGAAGATGATGTATTCCCTGGAGTTGGAGTTGGAGGCTGTTGTGAGCTGTTGCGGGTACCAGGAATCAGATTTGAGTCATCTACAAGAGCAGAAAGCATTCTTGACCTCTGAGACATCTCTCCAGCCCCTAATGGCTTATTTTTTAAATGCATGTGTCTATGTATGTGGGGGGGGGGGTGTCCATGTGTAGATAGGTGTGGGGAAAGCCAGCAATTCAATCCTGAGGATGCTGAGGGGTGGCTGGCTGCTTTTGGTCTTCCAGCCTATTTTCTGAACTACAATCCTAAAATTCTTAGAATTTCCAACGTGATACATGTCTTTATTTTGTGTCAATGAGTTCACCAATATCTTTTATCCCTCAATTAGTAAAGTTCTTACCCTCCAAGCAGAACCCACCTAAAAATGTATCACAGAGATCAACTATTAAGTATAAAAAAAGCAGGAAACAATAAAAAAAGTCACCTGAGGCATAGGTCACTCTAGGAACATGCTTTACTTCCATGTGGGACTGCCAGCATGAGCCGCCTGCAGACACGCGGTGGGACCAGACAGCATAGCAGGGGGCGGGGCGGGGACAGAGAGAGAGAGAGGGACACAGAGAGAGAGGCACAGAGAGAGTTATGGCAGCTGGGGTCCACCCTTTATACCCATGGGGCGGGGCCTCAGGTAAGTGAGAAGGGGTCAGAGGATTGGCTGCTTCTGGAGGAAGTGTGTGCCTGTGTGCCCCTTAGGATTCTGGGAAGCCTGGACCTAACATCAACAACATTATTAGTTCCTATGATCTCAACTCCCAGATGAACTTTGGCCGTGTAGCCCAGCCTGAGTGACTTTGAACTCCTAATCCTTCTGATGGGGCTACATCACACTCCTGGCAGAGTTCATAGATTTCTAAATGAGTTTGACTAATACAAACACAGTACTGAGGAGAGGGTAGAACTCAATGGGAAAAGCCTGTGTTAGATTCTGGATCATCTGTGAACCATCCAGGCCTGGACAGCCTTTGTGTGTGTGTGTCTGTGTGTGTGTGTGTGTGTGTGTGTGTGTCTGTGTGTGTGTGTCTGTGTGTGTCTGTGTGTATGTTTGCATATGTGCATATGGAGGTCAGAAGACAAGGTCAAGTGTTGCTTCTCAGATGTCATCTATTTTTTTAGGCAAGCTCTCTGTAAACCAGTCTGGCTGCTCATCAGGCCCCAGGAGTCCATTTGCCCCCACCTCTCAGCACTGGGACTACAAACTTGTACCACTTTGCCTGAGGTTTTTGTTTTTTCGGTTTTTTTTTTTTGTTGTTGTTGTTGTTTTTTTTGGGGGGGGGTCTTTTTTGAGACAGGGCATCCCTGTAGCCCCAGCTGTCCTGGAACTCACTCTGTAGACCAGGCTGGTCTTGAACTCACAAAGATCCACCGGCCTCTGCCTCCCAAGTGCTAGGATTAAAGGCGTGTGCCACCACACCCGGCTGAGTTTTAAAATAATATCCTCTTTTGGGGCTGGAGAGATAGCCTAGCGGTTAGGAGCATCAACTGCTCTTGCAGAGGACCCAGGTTCGATCTCCAGCACCCACATGGCGGCTAAGAACTGTCTGTAACTCCAGTTCCAGGAGAATTACAGTTCCAGGGGAATCTGAGACCCTCTTCTGACTTCCGAGGCATTGCACGACACAGGTGCACAGACCTACATGCAGGCAATATATTCATACACATACAAAAATAAATAAAATTAAAAAAATAAAAATATCCTCTTTTTAAAGATTTTTTATTTGTAATTATATATATATATACATATATACATATACATATA
>VZQC01002949.1:25660-37866 GCA_009823505.1 Rhizomys pruinosus
AAAAAAAAAAAAAAAAAAGAAAGGAAAGGTTTATTTGAGTTTACATTGACAGTTCCAGGGGATTAGCATCCGTCATGGTGGTGAGGCATGGTGGTGGGAGGTGCAGGAACAGAACTTCACATATTTGCTCAATATGTTGGTGAAATTGATTTTTTTTCTTTTTTTTTTTTCTTTTTGAGACAGGGTTTCCCTGTAGCCCCAGCTTCAAGCAGGCACAGGAAGCAGAGAGGAACTAGAGATTGGCAAGGCTTTAAGAAAGCCCAGTCCCGGGGCTGGAGAGATGACCTAGCAGTTAAGAGCGCCGACCGCTCTTGCAGAGGACCCGGGTTCGATCCCCAGCACCCACATGGTGGCTAAGAACCGTCTGTAACTCCAATTCCAGGAGAACTCCAGTTCCAGGGGATTCCGACACCCTCTTCTGACCTCCGCGGCATTGCACGACACGGGTGTGCAGGCCCACACGCAAAACAGTACATTCATACACATAAATAAATAAAATTAAATTTAAAAAATTAAAAAAAAATAAATACATAAATAAATAAATAAAAAGAAAGCCCAGTCCCAGTGACGTGCTTCCTTCCAGCATGGTCACACCTGCTACCAACTGGGAACAAAATGTCCGAATACTTGGAGCCTATGGGGGACATTCTCATTCAAACTACAACAGAAGCCATTTGAAAGCTAAAGACCTGGGATTCTGGCATCATGGCTCAGGTCAAGTCCAGGGCCTCCAACAGGGAAGTAAGTGATGGCATAATGCTCAGCTCCGTTCCAAGCCAAAGGCTGAGACTCCAAGAGTTGCTGCTGCTCCTGATGTTCACGGCCTAGGGATGAAGACCGTGTCCCAGCTCTACGAAAGAGGACACTATCCTTTGTCTTCCTTTTTTTGTCTACCCAGAACCAAGCCACATGGATGGCACCCCCATATGAGGGCAGATCTTTCTCACTCCAACTCAGGCACCAATGTCCTCCAGAAACACCCTCAGAGATACGCCAGGGCTGATGCCTTACCAGCAAGCTAGCTATGCCTTCATTTACAGAAGATGTCACCTAAAGTGAAGCCATTGCAACTGTGAAGCCCCCCACAGGAAGAGCTCTAGCTGGTTCCAATTTTCTGCTATTAACAGAATGCCACAGTCTGGGAAGTTTATAAACAATAGAGGTGCTGTGGGCTGGGAGTCCGGGAGGATGAGGGCCTCTGTGCTGCAGCATTGCCTGGCAGAAGTGCAGCTGAGCCTGTGTGTGTCAGAGAGACAGCAGGAGTGAGCAACAGGGCATGCTCAAGAGAGCTCACCTCCAGACAGCTACCAGCACCAACCACGCATGATCTGATCACTTCTTAAAGGTCTAATCATCCCCAATGCTGCAGCTCACTATGGCTTCAGTGGCAGTTATACCTCAGCAGGAGCTTCCAAGGGACATTAGCCACAACACTGGGGACCCTCACTTCTTCCAGGGTCTTCTTCCAGCCACTTGAGGCTGTTATGTTTGGGTTCTGTAATGTGGCAGTGCCCATCTGGTATGTTCAATTTCTGTTCATTTAAGCTAATTTGAATAAGCCTCTGATGTTTGTTTCCCGAAAAGCTTTCATTACAGCAACATGTTTGTATCCGTGAAGCCACAGACACATGCTATCCGTGTGTGGGAGGGGATGTGGGACAGAGCTCCTCAGCCCTACTGGAGGTGTCACTTTGGATCCAGGCACTATATGCCTGCCGGTAATCCAAGCATTAGAGGCTGAAGTTGAAAAAAAAAAAGGCTGGGCATGGTGGCGCACGCCTTTAATCATAGCACTTGGGAGGCAGAGGCAGGCAGATCTCTGTGAGTTCAAGGCCAGCCTCCTGGGTCTACCGAGAATTCCAGGACAGCCAGCTACAAGGGAGACCCTGTCCCAAAAAGAACCAACATAAAAAAAAAAAAAAAAAGTCCAGTAGATGGGTTTCAGCAAGTAGAAGGTTAAAGAAGGAAAATAGATTCACAGATTTGTCCTCTGACCTCCACGCGTATACTGTGGCATGCTGGTATACACGCACACACCACACACACAATTCTTTCAAAACTGTTGTTTTTTGTATTTTTGTGTTGCCATTTGCTCCCCTTGAATATGTGTCTGACTAACAGGGAGGAAGTGACCAGGAGATTCTAAGGAAGTAAAAAAATAGGATGGGGGTTGGTGGGGTTCACTCTGCGTTCAAGCTTTAGCTTCACTCTTTAGAGAAATCCCCACTACAACCTCCATCTACATCTCTTTACTATAGCAACACCATCGTGGTAGCACATGGCTGTGATCCAGCACTTGCAAGGAGGAAGCAGAATTGCTGGCAAGTCTCAGCCAGCTGGTCAACTTAGTAATGCTGAGACCACCAGAGCTACTTGTTTCGAGACTAAAGAAATCAATCAGTCTTCTCCTGACACCAGGAGTTGCGGCAGCTGAAGAGAGTAAAGGGATTTCAGTGTAAAAGGACCATGTTCTCTTTGTGGCTGTGGTGTGTTCTTGTGTGTGTATGTGTATGTGAGGCCAAGGGTCAATGCCCTGGGCTGCTTTGTTTCATTCCCTTTGTCATTCCCTCCCCACGTTATTTTTTTGAGATAGGGCCCCTCACTGAACCTGTAGTTTATTGCTTCAATCCTGGTTCACCAGCAAGCCCCCGAGCATAACCCCAGAGCGGGGATACAAGGCAAACACCCTGTGACATCTTGGTTTTGTTTTGTTTTATTTGGTTTTGTGAGACAGGGTATCACTCTGTATCCCTGGGGGCTGGTCCTGAACTTGCTAAGAGACCAGGCTGGGCCCGAACTCACAGAAATCTGCATGCCTTTGCCTCCCAAGTGCTGGGATTAAAGGCATGCACCGACCTTATCCGCTACTGTGTTCCAAGCCCCTTTTGTAATGATGCTGAGGTGGAGATGAACTCAGTCCCCCATGCCTGTGTGGCAGCACTGGTATGCACGGAGCCATTCTCCTTCATACAAGAAGTGTGTCTTCAGTGACTAGAAAGTGACATTTTCTGTCAAAATTCTGGCCATAATATAAAATATACTGTTAACGAGCCATGATACCTGGATGCCCTACAATCCCCGGGGACTGAGGAGGCATGGCCAGGATGTTCCAGGAAGTTATAGGCCAGCTTGGGCTTATACCAAGTTCAAACAAGGGCAGCCTTGGAAACGGAGAGACCCTGTTCAAAACAAAATAAAATAACATTATGAGACTGGGCATATAGCTCATTGGTAGAATCCTNAAAAAAAAAAAAAAAAAAAAAAAGTCAGTGAGATGGTTCAGCAAGTAGAAGGTTAAAGAAGGAAACTGATTCCTGAAAGTTGTCCTCTGACCTCCACGCGTATACTGTGGCATGCTTGTATACACGCACACACACACACACACAATTCTTTCAAAACTGTTGTTTTTTGTATTTGTTTGTGTTGGCCTCTGCTCCCTTGAATATGTGTCTGACTAACAGGGAGGAAGTGACCAGGAGATTCTAAGGAAGTCAAAAATAGGATGGGGGTGGGGTGGGTTCACTCTGCTTTCAAGCTTTAGCTTCACTCTTTAGAGAAATCCCCACTACAACCTCCATCTACATCTCTTTACTATAGCAACACCATCGTGGTAGCACATGGCTGTGATCCAGCACTTGCAAGGAGGAAGCAGAATTGCTGCAAGTCTCAGGCCAGCCTGGTCTACTTAGTAAGTCTGAGACCAGCCAGAGCTACCTTGTTTCAGACTAAAGAATCAGTCTCTCCTTGATCACCAGGAGTTGCTGGGCAGCTGAAGAGAGTAAGGGATTCAGTGTAAAGACCTGTTCTCTTTGTGTGCCTGTGTGTGTTCTTGTGTGTGTATGTGTATGTAGAGGCCAAGGGTCAATGCTGGTCTGCTTTGTTCATTCCCCACTTTATTTTTTGAGATGGGCCCCTCACTGAACCTTCAGTTTATTGCTTCATCTGGTTCACCAGCAAGCCCCGAGCATACCCCAGAGCTGGGATTACAGGCACACACCTCTGTGCCCATCTTGTTTGTTTTGTTTTATTTTGTTTTTGAGACAGGGTCTCACTATGTATCCCTGGGTGGCCTGGAACTTGCTATAGAGACCAGGCTGGGCTCTAACTCACAGAAATCTGCCTGCCTTTGCCTCCCAAGTGCTGGGATTAAAGGCATGCACCACCTTATCCGGCTACTGTGTCCAGCTTTGTATGGATGCTGAGTGGAGATTGAACTCAAGTCCCCATGCCTGTGTGGCAGGCACTGTATGCACTGAGCCATCTCCTTCATCTAAGAAGTGTTCTTACAGTGACTATAAAGTGACAGTTATGTCAAAATTCCTGGCCATATAAAATTATACTGTGAAGCTAGCCATGATCCTGGATGCCTAGCAATCCTGGGACTGAGGAGGCAGGGCCAGGAGGTTCACAGGGAGTTAGAGGCCAGCTTGGGCTATATACCAAGTTCAAGGGCAGCCTTGGAAACGGAGAGACCCTGTCTCAAAACAAAATAAAATAACATTATGAGACTGGGCATATAGCTCATTGGTAGAGCATTTGCTTAGCATTTGTGAGAGCCTGTGCTCAATTCTTAGGAAAGGAAAGAAGGAGGAAGGGAAAATGGAAGGAAGGAAGGAAGAAAGAAAACAAATATATTGTGAAAACAGGAGTAGGAAAATATTCACTATAATTCTGTCCCCTACTAAATGCTACCTATAAACTTGAGCTTCATGTCCTCGAATACTTTTTTCTTTTATATCTGTGGTGTGTACATGTTTGTGTGAGTATATGCATATTTATACACATGATGTGAAGGTCAGATATCGATTGCAGGTATCTGCCTCAATTGGTTTCACTTTTTTTTTTTTTTTTTTTTGTCTTTTTGAGACCCTGTAGCCCCAGCTGACCTGGAACTCACTCTGTAGACCAGGCTGGCCTTGAACTCACAAAGATCTGCCTGCCTCCGCCTCCCAAGTGTGTCACCATGCCCAGCTCGCTTTATTTTTTTAGATAGCTCTTTAACTAAATGTGGAGTTCACCAAGGCACCAACTTGGCTGGGCTGGCTTCCTGCGAGCTCCAGGATCTGCCGTCTCCACTTCGGCAGCACTGGGATTACAGATGCACACCACTTTTCACAGAGCTCTGGGGATCCGGGCTCAGGCCCTCATGCTTGTGCTGTCAGTTCAGCAAGGGGCAAACCAGCCCCACTCAAGCTTTCGATGCCGACCTTCTTTTTCCCAGATAAAACCGGGATTCTGAGATGTCAGTTACAGTGTATGCTGAGCAAGGGAGAAATCTCAGGTTCAGCTCCTGGAAAAAGACAGAAGGAAAGAAAAAAAGCAAGAAAAGAAAGAAAGAGAGAGGGAAAGGGAGAGGGAGAGAGAGAGAGAGAGAAAGTGGTAGGGAGGGAAAGAAGAGAGAGCAGGAGAGGGAAGGAACGAACGAGAGGGAGAAGGCTCAGTGGATAGAGACATCTGCTGTGCAAGCCTGATGACCCCTGAATTTTATCCTTGCAACTCAGAAATGTGGAAGGAGGGAACTGACTCTGCCCTCCACACATGTATCATGACACATTTGCACACACACACATGCACACAGTAATTAAATTTTAAGGCTGATAAAAAGGAAGGAAAAGAAAAAGAGGAGGGAAGAAAGGAAGGGAAAAGGAAAGGAAAGAGAAACAGAACTCTTACCCTATTATAAGAAGTGGTAATTAAAAAGAAAAAGACAAAAAAAAAAGTGGCAATGTA
This sequence comes from Rhizomys pruinosus, assembly GCA_009823505.1. Taxonomy (NCBI): domain Eukaryota; kingdom Metazoa; phylum Chordata; class Mammalia; order Rodentia; family Spalacidae; genus Rhizomys; species Rhizomys pruinosus. The sequence goes on from VZQC01002949.1 coordinate 31,391, forward strand.
TTCTTTTTTTCACTCAACAACTTGTGAAATGTGTTCATTTGTAATGGCTGCATAGTATTTCATAGTAGAAATGAATCCTAATTCCTATAACCATGCTTTCTCGCAGAAGTTTATGCTAGACACTGGCAGTGTGACGATGGGAGGGAGCAAGGGTAGGAGGATAAAGAATACAGATCATCCATTTTCTCCCATTTTCTCCCCCATAATGAGATCTGTCCTGGTCACCATGCCCTGACTACCATAACAGACTGAATGAATCTCTGAAGCTGCAAGCCCAAGGACAACTCTTGCTTTTAAGTTGTTTCAGGTGTTCTGGAGGAATCGAGCACTTTAAATTGAAAATGCCGGAGCTGGAGAGATGGCTCAGCGGTTAAGAGCACCAACTCCTCTTGCAGAGGACCCGGGTTCGATTCCCAGCACCCACATGGCAGCTAAAAACTCTCTTTAAACCGGGCTTGGTAGAGCACGCCTTTAATCCTAGCACCTGGGAGGTAGAGGCAAGCAGATCTCTGTGAGTTCAAGGCCAGCCTGGTCTACACAGCTAACTCCAGGCCAGCTGGGACTAAAGGGAGACCTTGTCTCAAAAAAAAAAAAAGAAAGAAAAACCTCTTTATTATTATTGTGTACACATTTGTGCATCCATTGCTGCATCGCGCACGTGCAGGACAGACTACAACTCTGCAGAGCAGTGCTCGCCTGTCACATATGTAGGTTCTGGAGGTCAAGTTCGAGCTTATTCAGCAAGTGCTTTACTTGCTGAACTGCCTAGCTGTCCAAATAGGCCTACCATCCAAGAAGAGGACATGCAGACGGACAGAAACATACTGTGGGAAGAGGGAGGGTGGAGGGACAGGTGAAGACAGGACACGGAGGACAATGTAGAGCCAAGGCAACATAAAAGGGTCTCTGGGGGCTGGAGAGATGGCTCAGAGATTAAGAGCACCGACTGCTCTTGCAGGGGACTCGGGTTTGATTCCCAGCACCTACTTGGCGACTAAGAACCGTCTTTAACTCCAGTTCCAGGGGAATCTGACGCCCTCTTCTGACCTCTGCAGCATTGCACGACATGGGTGCACAAACCTACATGCAGACAGTACATTCATACACATANAGCCCGGGAGCAGGACGGCCAGTCCCAAGGGGGTCACACCCCGGGAGCAGGACATATATATATGAGTTGTTGTCTCATACACACAAATTGTAATAAATTAAATTTATAAGAAACAAACTGGAGGGCTGGCAAGATGGCTCAGTAGGTAAAGGCTCATTATACCAAGTCGGCCACCCTGACTTCAGTCTGCAGGATCCATAAGGTGGGAGGAGACCCATGCCACAAGTTGTCCTCAACTCCAGATGCTTACTAGGGTACAAGTAAATAAATACATGTAATAACAAAATTTAAATAAAAATTTAACTTGGGGCTGGAGAGAGGACTCAGCAGTTAAGGGTGCTTAAAAAGGCCTTAAATTCCGTCCTCGGCATGCATGCTAGGCAGCTTACAACCACCTCCACACCAGCTCTTAAGGATCAGAGTCCTCTTCTGGCTTCCTCAAGCACTGGCGCGCATGCACGCGCGCGCGCGCGCACACACACACACACACACACACACACACACACAGACACACACGGAATGTTCTTCCTTCAGGTAAGTGAGATGAACAAGGCTGTAAGGTATAATGCGATGAATTCTAATAGTCTCAATAGAAAATAATCACTGCTAATTACAGTGTCTTTGCCAGAAACGTCTCTAGGAAGCTTCCAGATAGTAAAGGAGAAGGTATTATGGCTTGGGTTGAAGGGGGACGATCTGCCCTTGAATTCTGTAGTCACTACTAGAGATTACACACTGAAGAGAAAATGCTCAAGTCTCGGTACCTGACAAGAAGCACACTAGAAATACAGAAGATACAACCAGCTGGAAGGCAAAGTACAGAGAAAGAATGTACTGTGTGTGTGTGCGTGTGTGTGTGTGTGTGTGTGTGTGTGTGTACAAGTGGCCTGGCTGTACCATCTGTCACCCCATTGGTCAGCAGCGTTGGCTTGGGTGGTCTGGCAGGCGAGTGTCTCCTTCCTCCAAGCACTATGTTCTTCCCTTCCAAAGTTGCATGCTCAAAGAGGAGAGAAGAAGCCTGAAGGAGGACCACTCGCTCCTTCGTCAGGGCGTGTGAGGATCACCCGCTCCTTCGCCAGGGCGTGTGAGGACATCAGGGCGTGTGAGGACCACTCGCTCCTTCATCAGGGCGTGTGAGGACCACTCGCTCCTTCGTCAGGGCGTGTGAGGACCACTCGCTCCTTCGTCAGGGCGTGTGAGGACCACTCGCTCCTTCGTCAGGGCGTGTGAGGACCACTCGCTCCTTCACCAGGGCGTGTGAGCAGCTGTGCTCTGCTCAAGTACTGGGTAGACACTAAACTTTCAAAAGCTGATGGGGGCTGGAGAGATGGCTCAGCAGTTAAGAGCACACACTCTTTTCTTTTTTTAATTTAATTAATTAATTTATTTATTTATTTATTTTTTATGTGTATGAATGTACTGTCTGTATGTAGGTTTGTGCACCTGTGTCGTGCAATGCCTTGGAGGTCAGAAGAGGGTGTCGGATTGCCCTGGAACTGGAGTTAAAGACGGTTCTCAGCCGCCATGTGGGTGCTGGGGATCAAACCCGGGTCCTCTGCAAGAGCAGTTGGCACCCTTAACCACTAGGCAATCTCGCCAGTCCCTGAGCACACACTCTTAAACCTGCCTCTAGAGCACAGCTGCACTTATTTTAACTGATTTCAACAAATGAAACTGCTAGGTCAAAGGCTAAATATATTTCCAAGGCTTTAAATTATATTGGTAAAGGTCTTTGCTCTCTGCAGAGTGGCACCAATTCAGCCTCTCTGGGCAGCAGTATCTGGGAACACGAGGTCCTTCCTGTCTTGTGGGAGCCATGATGGTAGTAAGCAAAATATTTGAATATTTGGTTATCTGAAAACTGGAAATGATATTTTTTTCAATACTTGGATTGAACCTAGACCTTTTCATGTGCTATGCAAGCACTCTACTTCTGCACTACATCCTTAATCCCTCGAAAATGATTCTTTTACATTTGTTTATTCCACAGATATTTAGGAGTGGAACATGCTATGCATGGTTCTGAGCAATAGAGATAATAAAGGTCATGTGTTAATAAGTAAATAAAACACAAGTTGGACATAGTGGTACTGGCTTGTAAATCCCAATGTATGGCAGGAGGACCAGGAGTTCAAGGCTTGTATCAGAAAACAAACCAAAGGGAGCTGAAGAGATTGTTTAGCAGTTAAGAGCACTGTCTGCTCTTGCAGAGAACCGGGGTTTTATTCCCGGCACCCACATGGCAATTAGCAACCATCTGTAAGTCCAGTTCCAGGGGATCTGATGCCCTCTTCTGACCTCTGCAGGGTGCACTTAAACACATGCAGGCATACATGTAAAAAAATAAATAAACAAGCAAACAAATAAATAAATATTATGGGCCAGGTATGGTGGTACATACTTTTATTCCCAGCATTTGGGAGGCAGAAGCAGGCGGATCTTTGTGAGTTCAAGGCCAGCCTGGTCTACACAGTGAATTCCAGGCCAGCTGGGCTACAGGGAGAACCACCTGTCTCAAAAACAACAACAAAAGGTGGCAACGACTCTACTTGTTAGAGAAAGGCTGGAAGTCTAAATCCACTGGCATTTTTCACAAAGTTTTGCTGTTAGCAAAAAGCAAAGCTGGAACTTGAACTTTGAACTAGCATCTGCCTGTCCCCAAACTCTGAATTCTGGTCCCACTGGAGGTTGATTGCGCTAAAAACTGCCTTCTTGGGTGAAGGAAGTGGGCTGGCTCCTGACGCCTGCTAATCTAGCTTGATGCCAGTGAGCAGGGTGGTTTCTGTCTACCAAAGAAGAAATAAGGTTCCTCATCTTCAAGCTTCCCTTCATTGTCTCAAGAGTCCTCAATGAAGCCTGGCAGTCCAAGTGTTGCGGGGAAACCTCTGGAACCCAGAAAGGTCCCTCAGGTCTGCCACCTTATGCTTTGTGCAGCCCCTTTCCCATTGGGCCATTTGGCGATGTCTGTAAAATAAGAATCATCAGAGTAAGCACCATCTAGAGCTGTTGTGTAGGATGAAGCAAGGCAGTCTCAGCGCCCTGTCAGTGGTCAGCCATCCCTGTGTCCACTGGTATCTTGAGTGCCTTGGCCTTGGGGAACTTTGAAATGTGTTGGGAAAAAAATACATTTCTGTTTGGAGCTTTCTTTTTGTTTTAGACAACAAACCCTGATTGGCCTGCTACTCGCTATGTGGAACAGGTTGGCCTTGAACTTGTACGCCATCCTACTGCCTCTGGCTCCCGAGTGCTAGGATTACAGCCTGTGCCACTACAGCAGGCAGAAGTATATTAAAATTTTTATATTACATTTATGTATTTGTGTACGGGGGGCACAGAAGTTAGCAGACAACTGTAAGACCTCTCTTCCACAACATGTTGGTCCTAGGGACTGAACTCAGGTCATCAAACTCAGCAGCAAGCACTTTTACCTGCTGAACCATCTTACCAGCTCAGAAAATACATTTTTGTTTTTTAAATTTTTTTTAATTTTTATTTATTTCTGTATGTGTATGAATGTACTGTCTGCATGCAAGTCTGTGCACCCGTGTCGTGCAATGCTGCGGAGGTCAGAAGAGGGTGTAGGATTCACCTGGAACTGGAATTCTCCTGGAATTGGAGTTTCAGACGGTTCTCGGCTGCCATGTGGGTGCTGGGGATCGAACCCGGGTCCTCTGCAAGAGCAGTCGGCGCTCTTAACCGCTAGGCCATCTCTCCAGCCCCGAAAATACATTTTTGAAACAAAATTATAAAGCTATACATAAAAAAATAAAGCTATACATAAAATAATACCTAAAAAGGGGGAACAGAAACCCCTAAGCTTAGGGGCACATACATCCTGTTTTCCTAGCTATCTGGGAGGTTGTGGCAGAGGATTGTGAGTTCAAGGCCAGCCTGGGGGACACAGTATCAAAGAAAATTAAAAAGTGGGAGAGTGCTCAGAAATGCTGTCTCTGGACATGACATGGTCCTTGCCCTCATGAACTCACAGGGCCTGTACAAGATCAAGGCAGTCAACGTTCTAGCATGGTTGGGAGAGGGCTCAGGAATCTGTACCCCTAGATGACTGGTGGCTGCTGGAGAAAAGATGATAATCTTTCTTTGGGGGGGTGTGCCTGCTGGTATGTTTCTCATGCTCAGGAGAATGCGAACTAGACTCAGTGGGTTAAAAAAAAAAAAAAGTGAGGGAAGATATGAAGCCAGGAGGGGAGGGATGGAGGGGTCCAGAGCTGGGTGGGGTTAAGTACGATCAAGTTCCATTGTATAAACATATAAAAGAACAAAAAGCATTCCAAAAAAGTAAAAATTAAAAGATAAAACAACAACAAAAGAAAAATAGTATTTAACTCCTGGTGGTGAAATTTCAGGTACTTATTTCAGTTTTCTTGCTTTCATGTATTTTCCGCAATGCCTATTGGTTTTGTAATCAGGAAAACAAGAAACAAGAAACACAGCATGATAAAGTTGAAAGGAGCTGTTATTCAATCTGGGCTGGGGGAGAGAATGATTCAGAAGGGGGTTGAAGTAGGGATGGGGGGAGACAGAAGCCAGAGGACTTTCTGTGTCCTTGTGTTTTGTCTGTCTCCTTCTCTAGGCTTTGGGGTCCTTGATGGCATGGTCTAGAGTCTAGTTTGTTTACTTTAGCATCTAAAAAAATCCCCCTAAACAAAAGGATGGTGCTTAGTAGGTGCTCAATCAACACCAATCTAATGAATGAATGAATGACACTGACAGCTCTATGTAGCCTGGGAGACAACGATACTTTGTTTGCTTTCCAGCTGGTCCGCTGCCAAAACTGAGGTGGGTGGTTTCCATGGCAACTGAAGAAGGTCCAGCCGGCCAGCAGTAGGAAGCAGACTCAAGGACTGAGAACCCTGCATCTCTACAAGGTGGAGCCTAGAAACTGGGAACATGACGGTGGGCTCTGTCAACAGATATGGATGGGCAAAGGTCTCTGTAAGTATGGTTCTGTCTCAACTGTTCATTGAGCAGGCTTCTCAAGCCAATCACTGAATGCTCAGGTAGACAGTCTTTACAATGGGGGACAGGGTGAACCTATATTTGGGCTTGGACAAGTTATGTTTCTAAGTCTCAGCTTACTTATTCACAGAGGGGAGTTTTGACAAGCTCTAAAATTACTTCTAAAAAGATATATGTGGTGGAGTTGTAAAAGTATAGGAGCTGGAGAGTTGGCCTCGTGGTTAAGAGCGCTGACTGCTCTTGCAGAGGACCCGGGTTTGATCCCCAGCACCCACATGGCAGCTGAGAACCATCTTTAGCTCCAGTTCCCGGGGAATCTGACTCCCTCTTCTGACCTCTGTGGCACTGCACGACACGGGTGCACAGACCTACATGCTGACAGTACATT
>VZQC01002949.1:38054-60734 GCA_009823505.1 Rhizomys pruinosus
TTTTTTTTTTTTTTGTCTGTTTGTTCTTTTTGAGACAGGGTTTCCCTGTAGCCCCGACTGATCTGGAGCTTGATCTGTAGATCAGGCTGGCCTTGAACTCACAGAGATCCACTTGCCTCTGACTCCCGAGTGCTAAGATTAAAAGCATGCACCACCACACCTGACTTTAAAAAATTATTTTTATGTGTATGAGTGTAGCACCTGCATGTATGTAAATGCACCCATGTCATGCAATGCCTGAGAAGGCCAGAAAAGAGCATCAAATCCCTCTGGAACTGGATGATTGATAGCTGACAAGTGGATGCTGGGAATCAAACTTCTGCAAGAGCAGCCAGTGCTCTTAACTGCTGGGCTATCTCTCCAGCCCCGAAGAAAGATCCTTTTTTTTTTTTTTTGTCTTTTCGAGACAGGGTTTCACTGTAGCCCCAGGCTGTCCTGGAACTTGCTATGTAGACCAGGCTGGCCTTGAACTCACAAAGATCCTCCTGCCTCTGCCTCCCAGGTGCTAGGATTAAAGGCGTGCGCCACCACGCCCGGCTGAAGAAAGATCCTTTACGTTTATCTTGAAGCATAAAGTTATAGTACAGATGCATAAAGCATCTGGGTAATCATATCCACCTCTTTGTGGCTCTCTCCAACCCTGTGTCTGGGGAGGAATGAACCTTGCACCTTCAGGTAAATGTTCTACCTCTGAGCCCTTCGGCAACACTCCTGAACACAAAAATTTCCAGTTCCTAGAATTTGTTGACTCAAAATACTGTGGCTGAGAGGTTAAGCCGGTAACTAGCCTGCTGTGGCACAGGATTCAGTCTTAAAGTGACAGGGAAATTGCCTCAAGCCTCCTTCATTTGCTGTACAACAGCCACCTGGCAGGTAAGGTCTGAGGGTTTCGGGGTATGCGGATGCTGACAGGATCTTTGAATCCTCACCTCATTAGAAAGATGCTGTCTCCAGCGTACACGTTAGGAAACTGGCTCACAGTTAACTAACTAGCCTGAAGAAACCACCAGAGAACCCGGGTCTGGGATTTGAACTCAGGTCTTCTCACAGTCATCACTGTGAAAGCAGCGGTGAATGCGTGGCTGGGTGCAAGCTAGGCGCCCCGCGGTGGGAATCCAGAGCAGAGCTGGAAGCAGGGCCCGTTCATTTGCATGCTAATACCCAGAATGCTTTTCCCCACACACCGCTTATTTTAATGGAAGCGCTCAGTTTGGAATCGTGGAAAGTTTGGAACGAGTACTTCGCTCCTCTTCTCAACTGTGGGAACTTCCCGCCGATACACGCGCGTCTGCAGTCCCAGGCGCGGAGCCCCATGGCTCAGCGGCGGCTGCCAGCAGACGAGCCGCCGAGGCCAACCGTAGCCTGGTAGCATCCCTAGGCGAGCTGGGGACAAAGCGCATAGGCCTGGCCGCGGGGTCCACGGGTGCCCGGCATCTGGAGCTGTGGGCGCTAAGCATGCTCGGCGCTTGGGGAAACTCAGCGGCGCTTCGGGAACCCGAGGCACCCTAATTTCAATGGACTGCTGAGACATGCAACGGTCCCTCAGTCTTGTCCACGCGCCATCATACCGTCGCGTCCCGGAGCTGGCGACTTCCCACTCCCCGGGGCACAAAGCCCAACGAGCGGTGGGTGGGGGAAAGGCTGGCCTCGTCTCCCTAGTCCTGCGGGTCGCGCAGCCCATTCTCTTCGGTCCGGGCGCTGGGCAAGAGATTCCGCCTGCGACGGCCGGGACCCGGTCTTGCCTAGGGCTGCGAAGCCGGGAGGAGATCGCGGGTGATTTCGGGGGGGATTTCGCCTATCAAAGCAGGGCGGGGAAGGGTGCGATGCCAGCCCGACCTGCGGGTGCACAAGACAGGCTGGGGGGCGGCGGGGCGGCCCTCCCGCACGCTCGACCACACTCCGGAGGGCAGGGGAGGGGCGGTGGTAGCTGGTTCGCAGGCTCAGAGCTGTGCGCATTGGTCTGGGGTGGGGGGGGGTTGAGACTGCAGCCCCCGGCCCCGAGGGTGGGGTGGGGAGGCGGGGGCCGGACTGGGGCTCAGGCTGCGCTAGCATTGGCGGAGCTGGGGAATGGGGAGGGGGGGCAGGAAGCGAGGGGGGGAGCGGAGCTGGGGGGTGTATAAATAGGGAAGGGGGGACGTGCATCCTCGGCTGGGTGAGGGGGGGGCCGCTCGGCACAAAGAAAGTGGAAAGTTTGCAGCGCCGGCGGCCCGGGCTAGAGATCCCGGCGCGCACGTGCAGGGCCGGGGGTACCGCGGCCCCCCACGCCGAGCTCGCAGCTTTTTTTTTTTTCCTTCTGCAAGCGAGGGGGGGGTGTTGTTGGTATCGCCCCCTCCTTCTCCTCCCCCCAGGGGTGAAAGTGCAAGAGGAAGTGCAGCCGCTGCCATCTTTCCTCCGTTCCGAACACACGGAGCCCGGGCCGCAGCGCCGCCGCTCCGCCGCCGCCCGCGCCCGGCCTAGGAAGGGCCCACCCTGCCGCCGCCGCCGCCGCCCTGTTTGGTTTCCGCCGCCGCCAGGCTCCGAGACGCGGCCTGCGCAGCCACCCTCGCGCACGCCAGGCCGCCGCCGCCGCCTTCGCCTTTTGTTTCCTTTGCTCCGGCGCCCCCGCCCCGGCTCGCGCTTTGCAGGGGACGCAGCGCGCGCCCCCAGCGGGCCCGGGAAAAGCCTCGGAGCGCGCGACTGCGCATGCGCGGCGGACCCCTCCTCCCCGCGCGCGCGACTCTCTTGGCTGAGCGCCGGCGCCGCCTGGCGGGCGGGAGGGGAGGTGGCAGGCGCGGTGGCGGGAGGGGCGCACCTCTTCACTGGCATACCCCCGGGAAGGTAGACGGAGAAAGGGAGGCGGGCAGGCGGAGAGCGGAGCAGAGCGCGGGGTCCGGCAGGGGTGGGGGTGGCTATGTGGGGGGCAGTGCACCCCGCCGTCTAGACGTTTTGATCTGGGCAGGGGGCGTGTGCGCCGGGCGCACCTGCGAGCCTATCGAGCCCCGGGCCGCACGTGCGGGGAGTGCAGACACGTCCACTGCGCCCGGCTTCTCGCTTCCAGGGGGAACGGACCGGGGACCGGCGGCGGGTGCCCGGGACCGGCTAGTGGGGAGGGGGCGGCGGCCATGGAGCGGGTCAACGACGCTTCGTGCGGCCCGTCGGGCTGCTACACCTACCAGGTGAGCAGGCACAGTACCGAGATGCTGCACAACCTAAATCAGCAGCGCAAAAACGGCGGGCGCTTCTGCGACGTGCTGCTGCGGGTGGGCGACGAGAGCTTCCCCGCGCACCGCGCCGTGCTGGCCGCCTGCAGCGAGTACTTTGAGTCGGTGTTCAGCGCCCAGTTGGGCGACGGCGGCGCCGCGGACGGTGGTCCGGCCGATGTCGGAGGCGCGGCGGCGGCCCCGGGCGGCGGGGCCGGAGGCAGCCGCGAGCTGGAGATGCACACCATCAGCTCCAAGGTATTTGGGGACATCCTGGACTTCGCTTACACTTCCCGAATCGTGGTGCGCCTAGAGAGCTTCCCTGAGCTCATGACGGCCGCCAAGTTCCTGCTGATGAGGTCGGTCATCGAGATCTGCCAGGAAGTCATCAAACAGTCCAACGTACAGATCCTGGTGCCTCCTGCCCGGGCTGACATCATGCTCTTTCGTCCTCCTGGGACCTCCGATTTGGGTTTCCCTTTGGACATGACCAACGGGGCAGCCTTGGCAGCTAATAGCAATGGTATCGCCGGTACTATGCAGCCAGAGGAGGAAGCTGCCAGGGCCACAGGTGCAGCTATCGGGAGCCAGGCTTCCCTGCCTGTGCTTCCTGGGGTGGACCGCTTGCCCATGGTGGCTGGACCCCTGTCCCCCCAACTGCTGACTTCCCCATTCCCCAACGTGGCATCAAGTGCCCCTCCACTGACTGGCAAGCGAGGCCGGGGACGCCCGAGGAAGGCCAACCTGCTGGACTCGATGTTTGGGTCTCCAGGGGGCTTGCGGGAGGCAGGCATCCTTCCATGTGGCCTGTGCGGGAAGGTGTTCACAGATGCCAACCGGCTTCGGCAACATGAGGCCCAGCACGGTGTCACCAGCCTGCAGCTGGGCTATATCGATCTTCCTCCTCCAAGGCTGGGTGAGAATGGGCTGCCCATCTCTGAGGACCCCGACGGCCCCAGAAAGAGGAGCCGGACCAGAAAGCAGGTGGCTTGTGAGATCTGTGGCAAGATCTTCCGTGACGTGTACCATCTCAACCGGCACAAGCTGTCCCACTCCGGGGAGAAGCCCTACTCCTGCCCGGTGTGTGGTCTGCGGTTCAAGAGAAAAGACCGCATGTCCTACCATGTGCGGTCCCATGATGGGTCGGTAGGCAAGCCGTATATCTGCCAGAGCTGTGGGAAAGGCTTCTCCAGGTGAGAAATGTACCCTCCCCGGCTCCCTGCTATGTCCCATCCTAGTTTTGCCTGATGAGATAGTTCCCTGCCGGTTCTGGGGATGTGGTTCTTGGGGTGGAGGGTCCCTGGACCTTAACAGAGCATGCAGGGTTTAAAAACAATATTTTAAGGCCTCTGATTCTCAGATGTTCTGACCAAGAGCTGCGTGTTTGGCAAGTTCTCAGACACCACTGTGCCCTACTATCCTCCTCGTCGGGCCTGAGGGAAAGGGCTAGATTCCTCAGGCCAGAGCCAACAGGCCTCCCCATTCTTCTCCCCCGGTTCCCTTTGTGTTTCCGGCACCAGGCGTGGGGCCCCCTCTGGGGGCTCGGGGCTGGGCTCCTCCCTCAACTTTCCCCGCCTGAATGGCCGCGGAGGGAGGAACTGGAACAAGTGCATCTGGGACTCCTTACACTCCCGAGGCTCCAGAACATCCAGCGCAGTGCTCGCAGGCCCTCAAGCATAAGAAGGCTCCAGCTTTGCCCCTCACATGACCCTGGGATGGAACGGCATAAAGCCGGGTATCCAGGGTGCTTTACCGTAGTAATACTGTAGCCTTTGGCACATTCTGACCTGGTGGCGTCAGAACCCTGTGAACCTATAGGGTCTCCCTATGTTCTTAGGACAGAATGGAAAGCAGAACCTCTTTTCAACTCACTTTTTAGTGAGCCTTTTGGGGAACTGAGGATTTGTCTGGGAGCCGCGTGCTTTTGTGTTTGTTTTCTTTCTGTGAGAATGTTGGTTTTAACTTTAGTCCTGGGTACCCTGTATGTGTGAACCGAGGGACAGAGAACTCCCTCAGAGGGGCCCCAACCAGGAACCAGTCTTACCGGTCAGACAGCCCCTGCCCACCTGCTCTGGCGGGCATCTGGCTTACCAGCCCAGCTGGGGACTTAAGGCTCCATCACTGGCCTCTGGGGACTGAATTCCATCTGAGGGACATTCATTGGTTGCTCTGGCAGGAGAGGCTGGGGGGAGGGGAATGCTGAGCTTCTAAGGGGCTTTAGTCTGGACAATGAGTCACACACACACACCCCCTCCCAGAAAGGCTGGGCCTGGGCAGCCCTGTTCATTCTAAAGCTGCTGTCTCAGTCCTAGGAATCATTGAGTTTCTGCTGGGGGTGGGGTGGGGTTAGCAAGATCAGAGAGAAACAGTTGCTTCCCCTCCCCCCTAGAAGAAAACAGGCTGAGAAGCTTGGGCCTATGGAACCAGAGCTGGGTGGTGACTGTCTTTGTCTTGCTGGGGTAGGGAGAAATGAAGTCCTCTCTAGGAGAGAGGGGAGGAAGGGAAGGAGATGGGCTAAGTTTGGCCCGTCTTTTTTAATGTCTTGGTTTAAAGTCTCTTGATTCTCTCTTTTCTAGGCCTGATCACTTGAATGGACACATCAAGCAGGTGCACACTTCTGAACGACCTCACAAGTGTCAGGTAGGGGCTGGGTCAGGCTGTAGTTGGGTGGAAAGCAAGTGTTGCCATTCTCCCAGCCGAGGCCACGAGCTGCTGTGTGTACTGGGCTGGCTGGCTGACCACCGCACTGCACACACCTCCTACTCTGTCTCTCCACCCTCTATGTCCTTTGTTCTTCCCTCAGGGCGGATACCCCCTTTCTTGGTCACTTGGTTCTGGTTTCCGTGGTCTTTGCCTCCATTCTATTGCTTAGCTTTCCTGTCCTGGTGTTTGCCAGTCCTTGGCTGCTGGCTCACACCGCACCGCACCGCACCGCACCGCACCGCACAAATGTTGTCCTGGTGGATCTGACACCTTGCTGGGCCTGCCTGCTGGTTCCAGTAGTTTGTATGTACTGTACAGGTTTCAAAGGGGCTTCTGGTGATTCAGCCAACCTTTCCCCTAGTCTGAGCTGAGTGGGAACTCCCCGGTCCCCTCAGTGTAAGGAACTATATTGTAGTCAGGAATTAGGAAGCAGGTGGTCCCATCTCTCAACACTGGCACCTGGGCCACACAAACAGCCACACCAAGGCAAGAGGGTTTCTTCTTTCTGTGTCGAAGTAGGTTGGGGAGCTGGACTGAATTCTTTCCCCGTCTCCTTGAACACTTATCTGGGGGCTCTGCTGGAACCCAGAAATGTGATGTTTCCTTCCCTGGCCTTTGACCATTTCTGTGTGTGGATGGGAAACAGTGTCTGCAGCTGAGAGCAAGACAGTGTTGTGAGACACTGAAGGGAAAGGTTCAGGGCGACCTGTGGGAAGGTGGATGTGCTGTAGTAGGGCCGGGAGCCCCCAGGGCCAGAGGTGGTGTTCACAGATGTTGGGCTAGGCAGCCTCTCCCAAAGATTCGGATCAGGGTGGGCCTGCTGGGATCTGCCTGTGCCTTGCTGTCTTCTATCTCTCCAGCTCAGATTCTGCCATCACAGAACACTGACTCCCAGGTAGTGTGCTGAGCACCCCCGGGCAGGATAGGAGGAGCCCAGAGGGCAGTGGGGGTGTGCCTAGTGGCCTGGGGGGGTAACCTGCACTCTCTGCCCTTTTTCCAGGTGTGGGTTGGGAGCAGCAGCGGCCTGCCGCCCCTGGAACCTCTTCCTAGCGACCTGCCATCATGGGACTTTGCCCAGCCTGCTTTGTGGAGGTCGTCCCATTCAGTTCCTGACACCACCTTTTCCCTTTCTCTAAAAAAGTCCTTCCCAGCCCTTGAAAGCCTGAGCCCAGCACACTCCAGCAATGCTTTGTTCTGCCCAGCCCCACCTGGATATCTGAGGCAGGGTTGGACAGCCTCTGACAGCAGCCGGGCCTTCACCCAGTGGCCTGTAGGCTAGCCTGGGGCCCCCTGGAACAGTGGAGGAGAGTGGCGGCTGGCCTGAAACCCTTGTTTTTGGGAGAGCCTGGGAAGGTGGTTACTGCCCACCGTGTCTGGATCTGCCCAGATTTCCTAAAGTTTTTCCCAGCTCAGAACTCTCAGATGAAGGTTGTAAGGAGCACCTTTCTGAATGCCTATCTCCCCTTCCCCTACCCCAACAGGCGACACAACCTGGGCTTCAGCCCTTGTCTGGGTGAATCTGGAAGTTGTCCTGTTCCCAGGAATTAAGTCCCAGCTTCTGTGCTTCCTCTCCCCGGCCTCATTTCCCACGCAGCACAGGGTTTCTGGCCGTGCTCTTCCCTCTGGGAGCCACTTCACCTCCAAAGAAGCCTCGGGCACAACTCCCGATTTAGGGTCAGCTGTGCTGCCCTCTTCCTCCTCAGACAAGGCCCTGCTTTCATTTCTATTTAGCAGATTAGACTTTCATCTTTTGAGCTTTTTTTAAGCTGGTCTGCTCAGGAACTAAACTACACCAGCAGCTTTATACTCTGCCACCCCGATATGTGGCTCTAATTAGGGCTTGATAAAGCAGGTGTAGACTCCCGGATCTCCCCGGTATGTCCCGTAGTTCCCCGCAGAGCCTGCGGGAAGATCAGGAGTGATGATAAAAGTTTTCATTCTAACATTTGAGGCTTTGTGTGTTTTGTCCTTGGTCTGTCATAACATCACTGTCCCGTGGTGTATGAGCCAGCCCCTCCCCTGCCCCTGGCCTTCAGCACACTCTCAGAGACCCAGTCGTGTAGCCAGGACCCTTAACAAGGACCCAGCAATTGATGTGCTGGCAGTCACTCTAGGCTGGCATTCGAGGGTGCCAAGGTTTGGTGAATGAGCAGGGACACCTGTGTGGGATTGGGTGGCCTGCTGAAAGCACCAGACTTAAAGAAAGGGCCTCTGGGAGTTGCTCCTTAGGTTGGTCCCTCATGCTGCAGAGGATGAAAGGGCCCAGTTACAGAGGCTGGTGGAACGCCACTCGAAAGTAGGGACAGAAAGCCTCAGGCTTGGTAGGGACCCACAAGTTTCCCTGAGGCTCGTCCTGAGTCTCCTTAACTGGCCCACATGCCCCAGCCATTGTCCACCTGGATTTCCAGTCACACCTCTCCTCTTGGTTGCTTCCAATGACCCCACTTCTCAGGCTGGTTAGACAATGATAGATTGGGGTGCACGCAAGAAGGGACTAACAAGGGTAGTGGCGCTGGACTGTCATGTGTTGCCCTTGGACTTCCTGCTGTAGGAGAAGGCTTCTCAAGACACCTGTGGCTTCCACACTTAAAAGGCCTCTTGGGGTTGGAGTTGTTCACCAGTGTTCTTGGGGTCCCCACTCCCCACCTGTTCAACTCAGGACTGAAAGCTTTAGGAAATGTGGCGGGGTAAGCATTTAGCATGATGGATCACAGCTGAGTGGTGATGACCCTACTCCGGGGCCTGAGTGGGTACTGGCAGGTGTGCCAGCTGACAGCACACCTTGGCTGTGGGCAAGGCAGGCACTCCAAGCACTGCAGTTACATTCTGCTGTTGGCTGGTTGTCCCCTTCAGGGCCCCTCTGTCTTCTCCAGTCTGCAAGATGGGAATGTTTTCTCCCAAAGGTCTGGGGTTCTGAATGACCGATTTAAGGTGTGTCTCCCCTCAGTCTCTTCTCTTCTGTCCTGGGTCATGTGACCAGCCTCTTCCATGTTCTATGTTGTTTGAACTTCTTGTAGACTTACACTTGGACTCAGAAAACCTTGGGCACTTCAGCCACGGAGGGTCAATCCTGGTAGAAGCCAACAATTATTTCAGCTTGGCTTTGAAACACAGAGATTGTTTTTGTTGTGGCTCCTTCCCTGAGCGCCCCTCCCCCCCCAGTAGCAGATTTGCATTCCTAATTATGTTTGCTCAGTCTAAAGTTAGCCTCATTCCTTGAGAGATAATCAGTAGTGTACAGGGTGGGGCCAGCCTGCCAGTTCTGGGATTTTCATTTTGCTTACCTAATCTCTAAATGGATAATCTACTTGGGAATAATTGTCCATCATCTTGGGTACCAAAGTATGACAGAGCAAAGGCTTTAAAGGACTCCTGTTTCTCCAGGCAAGAGAAACAGGTATGTGTCCTGTGCCCTATAGTGGCTTCCTCTCCCAGGACCAAGGTGGACAGGTTTGAATGCTTTCAGCTCCATTATTCTACACCTACTTCCTTCTAGTTCTGAGGTTTAAAACACTCTCAGGACAGGAGGGGTTGTCCTTGGTTCACTGGCAAAGCCAACTTTAGCTCTTGGATAAAGGACATGTATGTCCCCAAACCCTGGGGGGGGGGTTAGAGTGTTAATAGTCCTGGATGCAGTTTACAGATTGATAGGCTGGGTGGAAGAGTCTCAATTTCCCCTCTTGCTGTGGCTTACTACTGAGTCATGATACCCATGAGTGAGGTCCTCCTGTGACATGAGACTAAGTATCCAAGATGCTTTCTCAGCTGCCTAGCTGCTAAGAGTTTCCCCCAAGATAGCACTGGATCCCAAATACGTGGGGACAATATTGGCACCTTCCACTCACAGGCTGCACCTCTACTGAACCGGGCAGTGACAAGGGCACAGACTCAGGGCTCTTCCTCATCCCAGCTGTCATGCATCCTCTTGGGCCCTCTGTTTGCCCAGATATAAATGGGTCAAGACAAAAAGACCTGAGAAGCTTGAAGACTGGTCTGGTGAGGATGTTTAGACTGCTCCTTTCTAGTAGCTGAGTAGTATTGAGCTTTGGGCAAGTTCGCTTTCTAAAGTTTACTTCTTCATCTGTCAAATGAGTAAAATGATCATTTAAAAAGCAGATATAAGCAATATTTCATTAGGATGTTCTTTTTTTGTTGTTTTTGAGACAGGGTCTCTCTTTAGTCCCAGCTGGCCTGGAACTCACAGAGATCTGCCTGCCTCTGCCTCCTGAGTGCTAGGATTAAAGGCGTGCATCACCATGCCTGGCCTAGGATATTCTTTTTGCTTACAATGACAATGACTGGGAACATGGAGGGTTTTGTGCTGGGGTAGATGTCTAGGGCTGAGGTAGCAGTGGCGGTATATGCTGTGCTGGGGGTAGGTGTCTAGGGCTGAGGTAGCAATGGTGGTATACGCTGTGCTGGGGTAGGTGTCTAGGGCTGAGGTAGCAGTGGCAGTATACGCTGTGCTGGAGTAGATGTCTAGGGTTGAGGTAGCAGTGACGGTATACGCTGTGCTGGGGTAGGTGTCTAGGGCTGAGGTAGCAGTGGCGGTATATGCTGTGCTGGGGTAGGTGTCTAGGGCTGAGGTAGCAGTGACGTATACGCTAACTCCATAGCATTGCACATCTGCTTCTTGCTTTGATTGTACATAACGGAAGTAAACGTTTGTATGTAATGACTGTTCAGACACTTACCTTGACATCTCAGGTTATCGAGATCCATTTCTGAACTGGAAATAGGTGCACCTCTGTTCTAGCAAGTTAATGAGGTGTCATTTCCTCGTGGATTAAGAGTAACACTGTTAAAGGCGAAAGTTGCTTTCTCTGACAGTCCTAAAACAGGAAGTACACAGAAAAGAAGTGAGTCCAATTTGAGGCACCTCCTGAGAAACTAAAATAGCTTGAAAACCACTGGATTCAGCTCTTCAGGGCTTTCTGACGTTCTGTGTTCCCCAAGGCTGGGGTGCCTTTGCATGCCCCCAACAGAGGAAGGGATGTTGGGAAGAGATAACGACTGAGGAACTGGGCCCTCATTCTCAGGGTGTAGGCTCTGACCTTTAGCCCCTGGGCCTGGTTGTGAGTCTGCTCTGTCACAGCTTTCAGTGGCTATACAGTCCTGGAGGTGGTCACACAGGCTGCCAAGTTGATCAGCTACATGAGATGGATATCTGTCAGGCACCGCTTGGATCAGTGCAGCCTGGTACTGTTCTTGCTCTTACTACTACTTTCCCAGTGTAGCATTTCACAGATGTTCTGGAAGCCTGCAGCCTGCGTTCTCTAATTCTCCCATTAGCAGAATTGACACCATTATTTTATAAGCTGCTTTTTCTGTTCATGCTCACAAGAATATTATGAGGTGTTATCTTTGTGTTTTGTATTGCCATTTCCAGTTCCCTATGGCCAAGACTAATGCCATATTAGAATGAAATGAATACATTGAATTCTTTGTATAAAGCAATAAGGTGAAGCCCTGGGATAGAGAACAGGAAGACTGGTTTATATACCAGTAACTCATAGCCAGTGCTCCTAAAGTTAAGTGCTTTGTGGTTCAGAATGAACGAACAAATAGCCAGGCCTGGTTGTGTACACCTGTGATTCCAGCACTCTGCAGGAAGATCAGCAGTTCAAGGTCAACTTTAGCTACATAGAGTTCAAGGTCACCCTGGGCTTCATGAGACCCCATATCAAAAAACCAAGTGGGGAGAAAGAGAAAAACAATTTTGACTATTCACTCAGTAGAGGAGCCTAGGACTGAGCATGTGAAGAATCAGTACTTCCAACCTAAATGTCCCATGGGAAATCAGAACAGCCCCTTGGCATTGTGATGGAGAGCCCCAGCTAACCTGTACTGTCCCACAGGATGGCCAGATCAGGTTTTGCTTCATGGTACTCTTGGTTGTGTGTGGATGTCTGGTGTTCTTCATCGTTTTCCTTTCTGTACTCAGACCTGCAATGCTTCTTTTGCCACCCGAGACCGTCTGCGCTCCCATCTGGCCTGTCATGAAGATAAGGTGCCCTGCCAGGTGTGTGGGAAGTACTTGCGGGCAGCGTACATGGCAGACCACCTGAAGAAGCACAGCGAGGGTCCCAGCAACTTCTGCAGTATCTGTAATCGAGGTAATCTCCCCTCTGTTTCCTCACTTCAGAGGATGGGACTGAGCTTGTTTGGGAGCCCAAGCTGTCTTGGCCACCCTGCCTCAGACTCCACTCTGTGGCCCACCCTCCCCACTGGATAAGAAATGTCCTCACCCAGGCCTGATAGTACCACCCAGCTAGTTGTCTGAGAACTCTTCCTTTCCGAGAAACTCAGGTGCTTGGAATGGGAGGTCCTAAGAGACCAGAGGTGGACCCAGGAAAGAGTGATCCCCAAGCTTGGGGTCAAATGCATCTGCTCAGATGGCGAGATGTACACGCTTTACAAATGTTACCCAACTACCGAGATTGGCTGGGGAGTCTTTAGCCCCGGAGTGGGCTGTAAAGGGTTCTGCTGGCTGATTTGCTGGCCTGTGAGGAAGATGAGTCTGGAAGTGAACAGGAAACAGGAAATCCTGGCAAAAGTGGTTAAAAGGAAGCCCAAACAAGGAGAGTGTGGCCTTGATAGGAGAGGAGAGTGGAAGGTGCTCTGAGCAGGATGGTGTACTTGAGGCCGGGGTTGGCCTAGGTAGGTCTAGCTACAGCAGCAGTGTGGTGTTGAGTGAAGTCAAGCCTGTCCCCTAAGGTTCTGCTGAATCTAGGTGGCCGTTGAAGTGCTGGAAGTTTGTTTGCAAGCACAGCGTCTGGACTGAAAGAGGCTGGGGCAGCTGTCTGCGGCCATGAGGAGGCTGCTGTGTGGTAGACTTGCTTTGGCCAGGTGGGGATGCTGCTCATTGTTAGTTGGGGCACTCTTGTCCAGTGTTTTTATAAGTCTGTGTTACGACTTAATGGGTGTAGTGTTGAACCAGGACTCAGGGGACCCATAATTTAGTTCCAGCCCCTTGCTATGAAGCCTTGAGCTTTCCTTGCCCCCTTGAAGCCTGTTTCTTCTTCTTTTGAACTCCCCCTTTCCCAATTCATGGGGTTATTGTGAAGATTCCAAGAGAGAGTAGAAGTTTTCTGATCCACAAGGAGCTATATCCTTGGGATGGTCCCGCCTTACACTGTAGCAATGGTAGGAAAGATATTTACAGCTCCCTGACAGTATGGTTTGGACAAGGCCCAAGGCCTCTGCAGGGTGCCTCAGTTGCCTGTACAGTCTCCATATGTCCCACGGTTCCTGGTGGAGGGACTCTGCTGAGTAGATGGGTTTTCCTGGTGTCTTGGGATCAGATGCCTTCCAGAAATATACACACCTGAGATTTGCCTTGATGGACACTGAATGTTGATGTTGGTTCCTCTAGGAAACCGGTGAATGCAGACAAGTCGCTAGCTGCTTCAGCTGCCTGTCCTGTTTCCTGACACTGTTGAGATCTTCACCCTGGGAGGAAACAGTGGGGAGGTGAGGGCAGGTAGAGTAAGGACAGTCCTAACTGGGGCTGCCCCAGGCCTGGAGAGCTGGTTTCTCACCCTGCCTCATCCTAGCTTCCTGACAGCACCCCAAGTAACTAAACTTGCTGTGCTGCGCCATCAGCAGGACTTTAGTCAACTTGTTTTGAAAGTTACTGCCCCAGAACTGGCTCGGCAGGCAGAAGCCGAGCAGTACTAAAAGCGGTGAAGCATGCAAATGAGAAGCTGGAAAGCCCGGCCTGGAGGAGAGTAAGGAAGAACAGGACCTGGCTGAGGACAGCAGGGAACAGCAAGAAAAGGCGACCCGTCAGGACACAGTGCACAGCTTCATCGGGAATTTCCCTCAAGAGCTGCTTAAAAAACAAAAAACAAACAAACAAACAAACAAAAAAAATGAGCAACAGCCATAAGTCATATGGCTGAATATGGAATTCAGACGAGGAAAACCAGAGAAGACTGAATCACAGGGCAAAGAGAAGTCTAAAGCAGGAAGACTCATTCCTCCAGGAAGGTAAAAGTTTCAGTCCAACCCTTGCTGGGTACTGAGGATGAGAAACAATTATAATCTTTATTAGAAGAAAGGAGCTGGATGCCACCTCAGACTCATTCATTGGCAGAAGTAAGAGGAGACCACAATACAAACAAGAAAAAGGTTCTCTTTCTAGGAAGAGGATATAGGTTATTTCTGGACAGCAAAGGCATGAGACATTTGGGATCAGAAGGCAGGAGTGTTGTCATTGTTTGCTGTGTGCCACCAAGGCTGTGAATACAAGAATTGCTTAAATCAATCAATGTCCCTAGGGCTGGGATCTAATTCAGTGGTAGAGCCCTTGCCTGGCATGTATAAGGCTTTGTGTTCCATCCTGGGCTCTGCAAAACAAATAACTATTTTTTTTAATTTATTATTTTCATGTATTATGAGTGTACTGTCTGCATATAGGTTGGTGCACCCATGTCATGCAATGCCGAGGAGGTCAGAAGAGGGTGTCGGATTCCCCTGGAACTGGAGTTAAAGACAGTTCTTAGCTGCCATGTGGGTGCTGGGAATCAAACCCGGGTCCTCTGCAAGAGCAGATGGTGCTCTTAACCGCTGAGCCATCTCTCCAGCCCCAACAACTAACTATTTAAATAAGGGGCTGGAGAGATGGCTCAGCGTTTAAGAGATCACCGACTGCTCTAGCAGAGGACCTAGGTTCAATTCCCAGCACCCAGATGGCAGCAAAGAACAGCCTTTATGCTGGGCGTGGTGGCGCATACTTTTAATCCTAGCACTCGGGAGGCAGAGGCAGGTGGATCTTTGTGAGTTCAAGGCCAGCCTGGTCTACAGAGTGAGTTCCAGGCCAGCTGGGGCTATAGGAAGACCCTGTCTCAAAAACAAACAAACAAAGAGTTTAAATAAGCCAGGGGTGGTGGTGCATGCCTTTAATCTCAGCATTTGTGAGGCAGAGGCAGGTGAATCTCTGAGTTCAAGGCCAGCCTGGTCTACATAGTGAGATCTAGGAGAGCTGGAACTGTCTCAAAAAAAAACAAAAAAAAAACCCAGTTTAAACAAAGGGTGAATGTTAGCCAGTCGGTCACAACAGCTTAGATTGAATCCAGTGAACTTACAGCTACTCTCTGAGATCCTTCAATCCCAACAGTTCTTTCTTTTTTAAAAAAAATTATTTTATGTATATGAATGTTTTGTCTGCTTGTAACAAGTGCACCATGTGCATGCAGAGCCTGAAGAGGGCACTGGATTCCCTAGAAATGGAGTTATAGATGGTAGTGAACTGCTACATGGTGCTGGGTGCTAAACCTGGGTTCTCTGTGGGAACAGCCAGTGTTCTTAACCATTCAGCCTTCTCTCCAGTCTCCAGATTTACACTTTTGCTTATAATCTCCACACTTGGGAGACTGAGGTGAGAAGACACCATAAATTCGAAGTCAGCCAAGGCTATACAGTGAGACCTTGTCATAAAGCCCAGCCTGGTGGCTTATTCCTGTAATCATAGCACTTAAGAGGCGGAGGCAGGAAGATTGCAGTGAAGTCAAGACAAGCCTGAACTAAATAGGAATTACCTGGCCAACTAAGACCCTCTATTAAAACAAGCTAGAGAGATGGCACTGGCTGCTCTCCCAGAGGACCCAAGTTCAGTTCCCAGCACTCACATGGCAGCTAACAACCAGCTATAACTCTAGTTCCAGGGGTTCCGACACCCTCTGTAGGCATTGCACATATGTTGTACACTTATATACAGGCAAAACACACATATAAAATAAAAATTTTTTAAAAGGGAAGGGTATTTTTAGAGAAGTTTTTTTTCCTGTCAGGTGAACACACAAGTAACTGGGTTCTCCTAAACTGACACAATCTCAATGCACCAGATATGGCCCCTGCATGGTTTAAATACAGAAAAGATGGTCCCCAATTTCTGCATACACATGGAACTTCAGCAGGAATTACAGGGACACCAGGCAAGAAAATACAACCGAGGAGTAATGGCCTTTTGCTACTGAACTCTGTCTCTGGGGACGGAGGGCACCTTGCTGCTGGCAGGAGCACAGTGCCTCTTTGGCTTTTGGTTAATCAGTGAATGGGCGGGCGAGTTTAGAATTCCAGCTAAATACATCTGGCCTCAAAGATGTGTTCGGGAGCTCGGCTTCTGTTTCATCTGCGCACTTGACTGCTGAGTTGCTGTGTTAAATTCTAGGCTTTAAGTGGCAGTTGTGGATCTGTTCTTGCCAACTTGCCAAGTGATTTTGCTATAGATAGTACAATCCACAGCTAGGGAGCATCGAAAGGATCCAGCCACATGTTCCTCAGACTGTTTTTCAGGAACATGCGGAAGTGTTTAGTAAGCACCTGCTGTATTCACTGGGTAGACAGTTCTTCCTATAGGAGTAAATCTAACTCCTGGTGCCCCTGCCTCCTTTCCCGTTCGCTTTGATTGCCACGGACCTGCTCTGGCATGCCGTGAGGAGGGCTCCATACTACTTCAGAAGCACCCAAAGGGATTAAAAAGAACTCTCTTGTACTTTTATTTCATCAGAAAATTCTGATATCTTTTGCTATCTCCTGTTCAGTTTGGTTTGGAGGTCCCCAGAAAGGCGGGGCTAAAAACCTTCCCTTTCTTATCTACCTATACCTGACTGTAGCATTCCTCTTAGGAATGTTTATATGGGCCCAGTTTACATGGGTCTGTCCTCCAAGTGATTGTCCCCAGGGCAAACACTTCAGGCAGAGCAAGACAACTATGCCTGGTCCAGGTGGCTCTTTGAAGGAACTATGTTGAAGGGAAGGAAAATTCTCCCTATTCCATATTTCCCTCCAGGACCACCAACTGCTGTCATCAGGAGTAGTTGTCAAACAAGGCTCCCACGGGCTAGGCTCCCACAGGCCAGGCCTCAGACTCCTGGCAGCCCTTTGTAACTCACTAACAACATCACACCACAGTGGTGATGATGAACCATTCTGCGTAAGCCCAGAGGAATTTTTGTGGTATTTGTTTGTTGGGAAGGTAAAGGGCAATTTTATTAGGGTTTGAGAGAAATGTAACAGGGCATACAAGCTGTAGCCCTTAGTAGTTGCTGAGAGGAGAGAGATGGAGGAGAGCAGAGAGCCATGGAGATCAGATCTGGGGGGGGGGGAACAGAAGGTAAAGAAAAAGTTGGACTTTCTGAGTTAGAATCCAGAAAAGCAAGCAAACTTAGCAGTCAAGGTTTGTGAGCAGCTGCCCCAAAGGATGTCGTAGGGCCCTGAACCAAGACCCAGAATCCATCAAGAGGCTTGCCAATGAAGGTTAAGGGCCAAGTTCTGATGGTGCACAGTCCTGGGCTTGAATTGATCCGGGCTCTACCACTTGGTGGCCATATATGTGATATGTGCCGTGAATGAAATTTACTTGCCAGGCATGGTGGCGCATGCCTTTAATCCTAGCACTTGGAAGGCAGAGGCAGGTGGAGCTCTGTGAGTTCAAGGCCAGCCTGGTCTACACAGTGAGTTCCAGGGCAGCTGGGGCTACAGGGAGACCCTGTGTCGAAAAGAAAAAGAAAGAAAAAGAAAGAAAGAAAGGAAAGAAGGAAAGGAAAGGAAAGGAAAGGAAAGGAAAGGAAAGGAAAGGAAAGAAAGAAGAGAGAGAGAAAGAAAGAAAGAAAGAGAAAGAAAAGAAAGAAAGAAAGAAAGACAGAAAGAAAGAAAGAAAGAGAGAGAAAGAAAGAAAGAAAGAAAGAAAAGAAAGAAAGAAAGAAAGAAAGAAAGAAAGAAAGAAAGAAAGAAAGAAAGAAAGAAAGAAATTACTTTAGGGGCTGGAGAGATGGCTTAGCGGTTAAGAGCGGTGATTGCTCTTGCAGAGGACCCAGGTTCGATTCCCAGCACCCCACATGATGGCTAAGAACTGTCTTTAAGCCGGGCCCACGTGGTGGCACAGGCCTTTAATCCTTAGCACTCAGGAGGTCGAGGCAGGTGGATCTCTGTGAGTTCAAGGCCAGCCTGGTCTACAGAGTGAGTTCCAGGCCAGCTGGGGCTATAGGGAGACCCTGCCTCAAAAATAAATAAATAAATAAATAAATAAATAAATAAATATTTAAAAAAGTAGTTTTGTGCATATATTTATTACTCAGTTCATTTTAGCCTCTGAGTGAGTCTACCACAGGAGTCTCACTGCGATCCTGAGTCTACCACAGGAGTCTCACTGGGATCCTGAGTCTACCACAGGAGTCTCACTGCGATCCTGAGTCTACCACAGGAGTCTCACTGCGATCCTGAGTGTACCACAGGAGTCTCACTGCGATCCTGAGACTCTGTAGTCTCAGGAACAGGGGCTGGCCAGATGACTCAGCAGGTAGAGGGACTTGCCACTCAGCCTGAAGACCTCAAGCCCTGAGAGTCACATGGTAGAGAATTGATTCCCGCAAGTTGTCATCTGCCCTCCCAGATAAATAAATGTAATAAAACAAATTTAAAAGGCAACAAAAAGTACCTACCTAAGAATGTGCCTGCCAGATCTGGAGTAGATTGAAGAAACACCATCTGGGCGCTGGACCCCATGTGAGCCTCATACTAACAAGCTGTGGTTCCTCTGAAGGAACTTTCTGATCCTTGGCTGTTGCCTACCTGATTCTGTGGCTGGAACCCTTGGCCACAGGATTCTTGTGGAAGTTGGCCCAGGATCTGCTCTTCTCAGCTTGACATCATCTTGTGCCTCAATCTGACTGAAGCATGAGGAATACGCTGGCGTCACTTAAGGGTGGCTGGAGATCATTCTTGTTTCTACTCTGAGTGAACCTGGTGGCTGCTCCAAAACCCAACCAAAAAGATGGCCATGCCGCCTCAGCATAACTCTGTGTTTCTGTTCTTGAGACAGTCTAATCAGTTCCTACATCATTATTCTCAAGGTGGAAGGTTAAAATAGAGCATATCCTAACAGGTAGAAGGAAGGGACCCTGGATGCCTTCCTCAGAGCCTCACTGTCTCCATCTGGTTTCCCTTAAGTGTTAAGCAGGCTTCTGCTGGCTGGAGTCCACTTACTTGCCTGACCACATTTTTAGCCAGGTTCCCTGCACCAGACCTGGGCCTATGGGACATCTGCTCAAACTACCTGGTACTGAGGCACCAAGCAAGGCCAGAGGTGGCTGGCCTAGGTCCTTCAGTGTAGCCTTGCAGAGGACTCTGCAGAGAAGCTGACTCGTGGACAGTGGCACGCTCCATCCTAAGCACATGGCCTCAAGTGGTTGCAGCTTTGGTGAGCCAAGGAGGGGACCCTTTCTAGGTGCAGCTGACGGGGAACGCTAGCCAGAGCGGCCAAAGGAAAGGCATGGGGAGCAGAGCGGTGTCTCTTGCTGGCTGTGGGATCTCATCTCCTTTTGTCTTGTTTAGGTTTCTCCTCTGCCTCCTACTTAAAGGTCCATGTTAAAACCCACCACGGTGTTCCCCTTCCCCAGGTCTCCAGGCACCAGGAACCCATCCTGAATGGGGGAGCAGCGTTCCACTGCGCCAGGACCTATGGCAACAAAGGCAAGCGACCCCTTGCTCTGCACTTTGCTTCTCTACGAAGACTGTGTTGTGGGGGCGCTGGGCCGGGTGTGGGGAGGCAAGAGTAGCAGTGGCCTCCAAGACAAAGCTTACCATGGGCATCTCACTCTGGGACAGTGAGTGAGGTTTTAGGGTACTGCTGAGATCCAGCCTATCTCCTGATCCCCAGTCTTTCTTCCTCCCTCTTGGCTAGCCCCCACTGTCTGGAGCTAATTGGGGATCCCCCAGCCGGAAGAGGAGCCCTGCATGATGAGTCACTCTGGGTCTGTGCACTGCCTGTTGCTTTGTAGGATGGTATAGAGCTGTGGCTGAATGCTTTCTCCTTTGTTGACCCTATGGGTGGGTGGAAGCCAAATCTGGCTTTGGTGATAGTGGTGGTTGGTGATAGTGGAGGTTGGTGATAGTGGTAGTTGGTTGCTCCAAGTGGCCCTTTCTTAAGAGCCTCTGGGTGAGCTGGTGAGATACACAGATAAATGATACCGATTGCCTATGACTTGGAGTTGGTTTGACAGTTTCCAGGCTCATCGTGAATCATGTTGTTTGGTGGTGGTTGTTGCCTTTGTTTGTTTTTAAGGCCAGGGCCATGGCAGATGGTACAGATGGCAGAGATGGTATGCTCCATGCTCCCATCAGAGACCTCCCATCCTGGCCTGGCTCTTTGGACCAAGGCAGGAAGCTGTTCGTTGGTAGCAGACCCCAGTGTGGGCCAGGTGAGGCAGGACCGTGAGGGCTGTGTCTCCACCTGGGTCCTGGGTCCTAGATGGTGGTGCCCAGCTCACTGAGTTGTTCAGAGTTGCTTTTAATCTGTGTGCTTTGGCTCTATGGCCCTGGAAGGGTTTCTGCAGGAGGCAAAAAAAAAAAAAAAAGAAAGGCAGGGTTTGTATAAGGACTGGTTGGTGTCAGGGCCATCAGTGGGGTCTCCTGAGTGGAAGTTCTGCTGGTTCTGGTTGTGCCTGCTTTGTGAGGGTGGCAGGTTGTCTGGTGGAGACAAGGCACTGATACCTGCTCTGCGTCATTGATAGTTTTATTCCCACAGGCACCCCAAGAGTACCTTGGGGTTGTTCTGGGTAGAAGCAGGAAGAATCCGGTCTTGGTCTTCTTTCCTTGAAGCAGGCTGAGATGAAACACACACATCTCCATGAAGAGTACATAGTGAGGGAAGCCGGCGGCCCCATGGCCTTGCTGTCCCCCCTCTCCCCCATAGGTACTCCAGGTCCCAGACAGACCGGCCGAACCTCCGCGGGTCTGAAGCTGGGGCAGTGACTGGCTCTTACTGCCCTCCAGGGCCTGTGAGCTGTCCTCCTGCAGATGCTCCGGGAGGGGGCATCTCCAAAGCCTAGCCTCATCTCTTCCCTGTTTTGTTCTTTCATAGAAGGCCAGAAATGCTCACATCAGGATCTGATTGAGAGCTCTGACTCCTATGGTGACCTCTCAGATGCCAGTGACCTGAAGACGCCCGAGAAGCAGAGTGCCAACGGCTCCTTCCCCTGTGATGTGGCAGCTCCTAAAAACAGAGTGGAGGCTGATGGGGACAAGAAGTACCCCTGCCCCGAATGTGGGAGCTTCTTCCGTTCTAAGTCCTACTTGAACAAGCACATCCAGAAGGTGCATGTCCGGGCCCTCGGAGGCCCCCTGGGGGACCTGGGCCCGGCCCTGGGCTCCCCCTTCTCTCCCCAGCAGAACATGTCTCTTCTGGAGTCCTTTGGGTTTCAGATTGTTCAGTCGGCGTTTGCGTCGTCTCTAGTAGATCCTGAGGTGGACCAGCAGCCCATGGGGCCAGAGGGGAAGTGAAACAGACATCTGTCCCCAAGAAACAGCCATTGGGGACTGCTGAGAAGTGCTGTGAATGCGGAGGGAAGTGATGTCTTCGGGTTCTGTAGCTGAGAGATTTTTATTTGTTTATAACCCCTACCCGTCCCCACCCCACGCCCTTTCCACCACCTATCCCTCAGTGGTCTTTAGAAGTAGATTCTCATCTGGTACTCTGCAGAACTATCTGAGAGACCAGGTATGGGACAAGGGCAAAAACACTACATGGGCCTCTGAGGGAGCACCAGGCCTGGTTTCCCTAGTGGCCAGAAGCCAGAATTTCTGGTGCTTAATTCTTGGTGATCCCAAACCCAAACCTCAAGGCATTCTGGGGCCGCAGTGGTTTTGGTCCCTTTACACTTCTAGTCCCTCCTTCTTTCTCCTTTCTCATATCCCTCAAAAGAAACCACAGTACAGTCTTCACCTCTCATACCACTCGTGTCCAACTACTTTCAAGAAAACCAGAAGCCCACAGCATCCCACGGACCGGGGATGAATGTCCTCTGAGCTTGGGCCTTGGCCTGGAGGCCCCGACTCTCCTGAGCCTTGCTAGAGGCCGGCATTTCACGGCAGGACAGGCTCAGCTGCTGAGCACACCCCTACCCAAATTCTAGTTCTTACATGATTTTAACCATTCATCTTGCTGTTGGGTTTTAATTATCTAATTATGATTATTATTGTTGTTTTTTAGGACCAGTTGTAGTGAATTGCTACTGAAGCTCTCCCAGGAGATACAGAGCGCTTTGTAAACCGCAGTCACACGTTAGGGTTAGTGTTAAACTCTGTTTAGATGGACCATAATTAACTTGGCTAGTTGTTTGTTTGAAGTCTATGGAAGAAATAGTTTTATGCAAAATTTAAAAAAAAGCTAGTCTGATCAGGAAGAGGTTTCTATGGTGTTGGGGGCTAGGAAGGTGGGAGCCACAGGTGGACACTGTGTATCCTGCTTGTATCACATGTGAGAGAGCCCAGGTTGACCTTGTCATGTGAATTGATCTGATCAAGACTATATTAAAAACATCAGTACCTTACTCTACCTGCTCCCCTGAGTCCAGTTTTTCGGCTGGGGAGGGTCTTTAGGACCTGGACGTGGACAGTCTATACCCCTGTACTTGGGGGTTGGGTCCCCAAGAAATCTTGTGCCCTTCTTATTGCACCAGATCTAATGTGTTCCACAGGAGGGTGTTCCTACCAAAGACTGGGTCTCTAGGTCCATTTGCTTGACAAATTTTCACTGCCTCTCTCCATTGCTGTATGTGTGGTGTGGTTTTAGGCTCTCCTTTGAAGCTTGATGGGACAGACAAACAAGTAAGTGAGCAGGTTCAGATAATGAGAAGTTCAAAAGGAGAAAAATGCCAAAAAGTGAGGGGTAGGAACAGCTGAATAAGTAGGGGGGTTCAGGAAGGGGGAGCAGGGGGGGCAGGGTTAGGACAGGAGAGACCTGGAGTTAGGGGGAGCAGGTTAGGACAGGAGAGAGACCTGGAGTTAGAGGGGG
>VZQC01002949.1:60977-121450 GCA_009823505.1 Rhizomys pruinosus
AGGGGGCAGGGTTAGACAGGAGAGAGACCTGGAGTTAGAGGGGGCAGGGTTAGACAGGAGAGAGACCTGGAGTTAGAGGGGGGCAGGGTTAGACAGGAGAGAGACCTGGAGTTAGAGGGGGCAGGGTTAGACAGGAGAGAGACCTGGAGTTAGAGGGGGCAGGGTTAGACAGGAGAGAGACCTGGAGTTAGAGGGGGCAGGGTTAGACAGGAGAGAGACCTGGAGTTAGAGGGGGCAGGGTTAGGACAGGAGAGAGACCTGGAGTTAGGGGGGGCAGGGTTAGGACAGGAGAGAGACCTGGAGTTAGAGGGGGCAGGGTTGAGGACCGGCAGGGTTACCAGGAGAGAACTGTTCAGGGGGCAGGGATTAGGACAGGAGAGAGACCTGGAGTTGGGGGGGCAGGGGGGGCAGGGTTAGGACAGGAGAGGGACCTGGAGTTAGGGGGGCAGGGTTAGGACAGGAGAGGGACCTGGAGTTAGGGGGGCAGGGTTAGGACAGGAGAGAACTGGAGTTAGGGGGGGCAGGATTAGGACAGGAGAGGGACCTGGAGTTAGGGGGGCAGGGTTAGGACAGGAGAGGGACCTGGAGTTAGGGGGGCAGGGTTAGGACAGGAGAGACCTGGAGTTAGGGGGGGCAGGGTTAGACAGGAGAGAGACCTGGAGTTAGGGGGGGCAGGGTTAGACAGGAGAGAGACCTGGAGTTAGGGGGGGCAGGGTTAGACAGGAGAGAGACCTGGAGTTAGGGGGGGCAGGGTTAGGACAGGAGAGACCTGGAGTTAGGGGGAGCAGGGTTAGGATAGGAGAGACCTGGAGTTACGGGGGGCAGGGTTAGACAGGAGAGAGACCTGGAGTTAGGGGGATCCCAGCATAGTGCTCTGCTGGACCTATGGAAGGGCATGGTAGGGAGAAATCTACAGGGCCTACGGCCTCTAAATACTGCTTGAATCCCCCCCACTGTGCTGTTCCCTCATCACATGCCATCCCCCACCACTGTGCCATCCCCCACCACTGTGCCGTCCCCCACTGCTATACTGTCCTCCTCCCCACTATACTGTCCTCTATCACTGTGCTATCTTTGGATATTGCCATTCATTAGTTGTGAATGTGAAAAGATAAGGGCAGTGGGAATAGCAGCAAACACACAGGGAGTGGAGAGTTACATGTAGATGCTTCATGTGTATACAGATAAATGAGATAAATGTGTCCAGGTATACATGTAGAGGCTAAAGGGCACTCTGGTGTTCCACAGGAGGTGTCTGTGTTTGCTTGTTTGTTTGTTTGTTTGTTTTGAGACAGAGTCTCCCTGTAGTCCCAGCTGTCCTGGAACTGGCTGTGTAGACCAAGCTGGCCTCAATCTCACAGAGATCTGCCCGCCTGCCTCTGGAGTGCTGGGATTAAAGGTGTGGGTCACCATGCCTGGCTGCCACCCCACCTGGCCCAACTGTATTTTTGAAGCAGGGTCTTTCACTATCCTAGAACTCACCAAGCAGGCTAAACTAGCTGGCCAGCAAGCCCCCGAGATCTGCCTGTATTCACCTCTCAAACTCTGTGCTCTGTGAGCACCTCTACAAATGCTCAAAAGCATGCTTGACATTTTTTTACATAATATTCTATGCGTCAGATTCAGGTGTTCTTGCTTATAAGGCATGTAAAGCAAGGACTTTATGAACTGAGCTATGTCCCAGCCTCATGATGCAGAATTATTGGGAGCAAAAGGGACAGGCAGACTTAAGGCCTTGAATGTCTTGAGAAAACAGAAAAGGGAAATCCCCAAATGAATAGCATTTACTTTTCAAATAGAAAGGAAAGAAACAAGCAAGTGATGATAAAGGAGAGAAAGATAAACACAGACCAAGAAGGATAAAGCACAAAATTATTTTGCGTCATGTTAATAATAATTACATTGTTCTAACTTAAAAGCAAAGCCTCCCTGCTGAATTGTTTTAAGATTTGTATTTTTATTTACGTACATGAGTGTTTACATTAATGTATGTGTAGTACATGCATGATGGTGCCCATGGAGGCCAAAAGAGGGCATCAGATCACTGGAGCTGCAGTTGTGAGCTGCCAGCATGTGGGTGCTGGGAATCGAACCTAGATCTTCTTGCAAGAGCAGTCGGAGCTCTTAACCACTGAGCCATCTCTCCGGTCCTTTCTTTTGAGACAGGATCTCCCTTTAGTCCCAGCTGGCCTGGAGCTCACTATGTAGACCAGGCTGACCTTGAACTCACAGAGACCCGCCTGCCTAGATTGTTTTTTGTGATTTTTTTGTTTGGGTTTTTGTTTTGTTTTGTTTTGTTTTGTTTTGTTTTGTTTTTTCAAGATAGGGTCTCCCTGTAGCCCCAGCTGTCCTCCTGGAACTCTCTCTGTAGACCAGGCTGGCCTTGAACTCACAAAGATCTGCCTGCCTCTGCCTCCCAAGTGCTAGGATTAGAGGTGTGCGCCATCACATGCAGCTCTAGATTGTTTTTTGAATCAGCCGTTTACATGAACTCTTAGGTAACTTGGAGGAACGTGTAGAATGGAGTCTTGACCATTATGAGTTAGGAAAGAAAGGTTCACCCTAGCATGCTGAAGTGTCACAGACACGTGCTTTGTGATCACTATGGAATATACAACTTGATCACTTTTGTGTTAAAATACAGACCTGGTAGCCAAGGTCTGCTTGACACCTGGCTCTGCCTTTGGGCAGGTAAGGACTACAGTTAGAGTATCCGTCACTATCTCATGACGGGAAGGGATCCAAAAGTAAGCAGACAGCTCAACCTGAAGCCCAAACAGCAGGTGGACGTGCCCACCCCGACCTCCAGAGCACTGCTCAACCTGAAACCCAAACAGCAGGTGCAGGTGCCCACCCCGGCCTCCAGAGCACTGCTCAACCTGAAGCCCGAACAGCAGGTGCAGGTGCCCACCCCGACCTCCAGAGCACTGCTCAACCTGAAAGCCCAAACAGCAGGTGCCCACCCTGATCTCCAGAGCACTGCTCAACCTGAAGCCCGAACAGCAGGTGCAGGTGCCCACCCCGACCTCCAGAGCACTGCTCACCCTGAAAGCCCAAACAGCAGGTGCAGGTGCCCACCCCGACCTCCAGAGCACTGCTCAACCTGAAGCCCAAACAGCAGGTGCAGGCGCCCACCCCGACCTCCAGAGCACTGCTCAACCTGAAGCCCGAACAGCAGGTGGAGGCGCCCACCCCGACCTCCAGAGCACTGCTCAACCTGAAGCCCGAACAGCAGGTGGAGGCGCCCACCCCGACCTCCAGAGCACTGCTCAACCTGAAGCCCGAACAGCAGGTGGAGGCGCCCACCCCGACCTCCAGAGCACTGCTCAACCTGAAGCCCGAACAGCAGGTGGAGGCGCCCACCCCGACCTCCAGAGCACTGCTCAACCTGAAGCCCGAACAGCAGGTGGAGGCGCCCACCCCGACCTCCAGAGCACTGCTCAACCTGAAGCCCCAACAGCAGGTGCAGGTGCCCACCCCGACCTCCAGAGCACTGCTCAACCTGAAGCCCGAACAGAGGTGGAGGCGCCCACCCCGACCTCCAGAGCACTGCTCAACCTGAAGCCCGAACAGCAGGTGGACGTGCCCACCCCGACTTCCAGAGCACTGCTCAACCTGAAGTCTGGACAGCAGGTGCAGGTGCCCATCCCGACCTCTTGTGTCCCTCTGCCCTAGACAAAACATGCCGGGCAGAGCATGGTTCATGAAGGGTGATAGTCTGGGTACGTGTCCACAAGAGAATCTGAGCTTTGCTCCTGAGCAAAGTTATAAGCCATGCTTTCCCCATCAGTAGACAAGCTGGGAAGGTGAAGAGACTATCACATGACCTGTGACTGTTACCTCGGCATAGCCTGTAAAATTGGTTCTGTTTACTATTCCCCTCCATCCGCCACATGAGAAGCGGGCTCAGAGCCTGTGCATAAGCGCAACTTCATATTGGACTGATCATTTGGGATGACTGGCATTGCACTTCAAACATGCCTGGTCCTACTGAAGTAAAGGTAGATTTTCCCTGAGTAGCCACAGAGCTCATCCAGTCCCTGCTGGAAGTCCTGGGCCATGAACAGGTCTACACTGGAGCAGCGTCCTCGAATCCCATGGCAGTAATAACCTTGTGGAGGTAAGGGGCCCCATATTCTAGAGCCCTTGTGAATACAGCCACAGAGAAATTTAATCAGACAAGAGAAAGTGGAGCCTGAAGGCCTAACAGAGTGGGCTGGGGCAGTCCCGGGATACAGTTGTGAGATACTTTTTGTAATTTTGCCAGTTCCATAAGCCTTGGCCTCATTTGTAAAGTGGGGACGGCAGGAATGTCAGGGAGGGTTATAGTGAAGCTTAAGAACATACCAAGAGTTGGGGGTAAAACCAGGCACGCTATGGGAAAGAGTAAACAGCTCGCCCTGGCCTCTGGTTCTTTGCTTAGCAGCCTTGAGAGGCCCCAACTCTAGCAGTTTGCCTCCTCTGGCTTTCCTTGGCCTCAACCCCCTAACTTCCTACCTGGTATTCCTCAAGCACAAGTTCCCACCTGTGTCTTCAGTTTTTATGTCAGGCCTTTATGGTGACCTCTGGTCACGTTCTATTCTAAATAAAGACAGTAACCATTAATGATAATGACACGTGAAGGTGCTAAGCACTCATCTAAACACTTCACATTTGTTCACTCGTACTCAACCAACATGGTAGACAACTATTTTTACAATTAAGCAATTTGCTCTAAACACCTGTAGGCAGTCCAGTGATAGTGGAGCCCAGCAGTCCATTGTGAGTTTTTCTTTCCTGCCATTCTCCACTGGGAATTGGTGTGGCTTGACCCCAACTGTCCTGTCCACCCGTAGCTCCCTCCCAGCGCTCCCCTCATGCTTAGAATGTAGAGTGGTATTCGAACTCTACTTCTTAGCCCTGCCCAACAGACCCCCACCTGACTGCCCCTTCCACCAGTCTGTTTCCATGGATTTTTTCTTTTTTAAGTCTTTCGGAGATAGGGTCTCTCTGAAGCCCCAAGTTCTGGTCTAGAACTTGCTATGTAGACCAGGCTGGCCTTGAGCTCGCAGAGATCCTCCTGCCTCTGCCACAGCCTTCATCAACTGCTGGTGCCCTACTCTGACTTGCAGTACTGTCCTTCCTGGGTGGTCGTCACTGCACTCTGGTTCCTGTGTCAGGCCAGCCAGACTGCTCAGACTCTGACTCTACAACTGGATCTGTTTCCTCACATGGAAAAGGAGAATAACAATTCCTGCAGGGTCGTGAGGAGAATGAAGGCGGTGATAACTGGTAAGGCGCATTAGGAGCCCAAGAGCTTTCAGTTTACTTCAACTGTCTGGTCCAACACCTTCATTCTAATGGAATGAGTGAACAAGAGGGCTTAGCAAACTACTGGTTTTTTATTTTTTAATTTATTTTATTTCATTTTTGGTTCATTTGAGACAGAGTCTCCCTGTAGCTACAGCTGGCCTGGAACTCAACTATGTAGACCTGGCTGGCCTCAATCTCAGAGATCTGCCTTCCTCTGCCTCCCCAGTGCTGGTATTCACGGCATGCACCGCCATGCCTGGTGTTGCCAGTGTGCATGTAAGTGCACCCGTGTCCTGCAGCACCTGCAGAGGACAGAATAGGGCATTGCATTCCCTGGAACTGGAGTTACAAGCAGCTGCGAGCTGCCATGTGGGTTCTGGGCCTCGAAACCAGGTTCTCTGTAAGAGCAGCCAGTGCCTTTGACCACTGAGCCATCTCTCCAGCCTCAGATGTACTTTTTTATGTTACAAAAAACTTTTTTTTTCCTTCTTGTGAAGGGAGGGTTTGTTCTGGTTCACAGTTTGAGTGCGTAGTCCACAGTGAGAGGACACAGCGGCAGGCGCATCCGTCAGGCAGCCGATTACACATCATCCACAGTCGGGAAGCAGAGAGAGACGAATCTAAAATAGTATTCTTTTGACTTTTTTTGACCATTTAAAAATGCAGGCTGAGCGTAGTGGCACATGCCTGTAATCTCAGCACTTGGGAGGCAGAAGTAGGCGGATCTCTGTGAGTCCCAGGCCAACGGGATACATAGAATCCGTCTCAAGAAAAGAACACTATGGAGAGGGATGCATAGTAAAAGAACAACAACAGAAAGACTGCATCAGAAAATGGACTGAAATGGTGAATTGGGAAGGGGGCATGGGTGGGAGAGGGACACGGATGTATATTCGATCAAGGCATATTTAATTGATGTGAGTTCAGCAAGTACTCAGTTTCGCCTAGACACTGTCTACAGGATACATGGTGTTTTAGGACTTAGTAAAAGTAAAAGTAAACATGTGTATATTAAACAACATTGGTTTACAGAATCTGATAAAAATGGTAATGCATCTGAATTAAATGGAGATATAATTCGCTGTTGCCCACATTTGCTTTACATAAAATCTGTAGAGCAAGAACTTTGGGATTGACACATACAAATGTTCTCTATAATTTCTCTGTTGTACAGTATCACCTTGTAGCATTCTCTTTAAGATGATTTAACGTAAAAATTAAGTTTGCTTCCCAAGTTAATCATATATAGTCACCCAAAACAACATGGGTGAATTTGATGAAATCTATGCCTTGACTCCACCC
Organism: Rhizomys pruinosus; assembly: GCA_009823505.1. Taxonomy (NCBI): domain Eukaryota; kingdom Metazoa; phylum Chordata; class Mammalia; order Rodentia; family Spalacidae; genus Rhizomys; species Rhizomys pruinosus. The sequence goes on from VZQC01002949.1 coordinate 67,572, forward strand.
TATAGTCATGTATAATACAACTATCTTCTGGAGACTCATACGCTAAAAAAAAAGGGGGGGGGATACAGAAAGACATGAAACCTTTTCATCAAACCCTTGCAATTCAAATCTTAAAACTAACTATGGGAAAAGATTTGTTTGTTCCAACAGGACAAAACGTCACCAACTTAACGGCTGAGAAAGAAAAGATACAGGTTTGCATTGAGTAGGATGTACCAAAAAGTGGCAACGGAAAGGCTGACCCGTCTGAACATTCAAAGGAAGAAAAGCCTCAGATTGCCATAAACATCGAACCCCTCTGTGGATCCTACATGTAACAACTAGTTATAATGAGTCCTAATGAAACTTACCTTCTAGGTGCCACAAAGGTTCTGATATGAGAGACTTCCTTGCCTTCCCACCCATAGAACAAGGAGAAATATGACAATGATGAGGTCGCTCCCCAACTGTAAATTGGAGACAACTATTGTAGAGGTAATCTCTTATAAAACCGGTAAAACTGCTTTCTTTAATTGACTACTAGACATGGGAACTGTGGAAGGGATTACTCTCTGTTCAGAACCAAATATAATACTAAAGTCCTAGGGCTATGCACTCAGGCAAAATATATTAATACAGGAGCTCTGACATCAGCAATGGATTGTTCTACCAGGTGGATGTTGGCCAGGGGATCCAAGGCCCCACAAAAGGTAAGGGCTCCTTGCCTCTAAGTTGGGATACCTACAGGAGGAGAGGCAATAAGACCCTGCTGCCGAAGACCTGACGTTAACATGGGAGGGATGTATTGAGACCACACATGCAAGTGTACAGATGGCCTCTGGAATGCCAGAGAGTGTTACCAAAGGCCACTAAACCAATAAAGCAAATATGGGTCTCCCTGAGTCAAGCAAGACTCCACCGTCAGCACCAGCTACACCTCACCTGCCTGGAAATACTGTGCAGCAGAGGCAGCCATGTGCCTGTATATCCCAAATCTAATTGGCTATTGGCTCTCCCCTTGGAGAAATAACCCATGGCTGATGCCACAAGCTTACATCCTCTACAGGTTAGGAGATGTTATAAGCCACAGTAAGACCCTGTCATATTTAACAGGGGGGAAAATTGTAATTCATGGATTAACATATCCAAACATGTGTCTATGCTAAAGTAACCTACCATAACTATTAGTGCTGCTTAAATACCTATATATCTAATTGCTTGTTCTTCATTAGTAGGATCGAAAGGTTATTCCTGGACAAACTGTCAGCCCATGAAAGGAAACAGCCAGAATTGACCAGAGTCCAAGTCAACAGCTCCAGAGAGAGTGGACTGTTTTACTTCTCATCCACCTGTGCCCCTTTTCTAAGCCTAGGGAACAATCTGCGGAAGAGGGGGCGTGGTAGAATGTAAGGGCTGCGATTGGGGTGAATGGTGAAACTACAGCAATGTAGTCTGGACACTCATTTGATCAACTTGATTGAACAAACAACCTGTCACCCCCCACTGGATGGTGGGGCTGTGGGGGTTTGGGCACAACAGCCTGCAGATTGGTTTTGCACGAAGGATGCCTGTACTCATGGATTATCACTTATAGCTAAAAAATGAAAAAAAAAAAAACCTGAAAGATGCAGGACAGTTATGGCAGAATACATGATCTGGGATGGGGTGGGGGTGGGGGGGAAGGGAAAGGGAAATATGCCTGATCTGAATTGGAAAATGATGTACGAAATGCACAAACCATCAATAAAAATTAAATTAAAAAAAAAAAAAAAGAAAACACTGCTCTTCTAGAAGACCTAGACTTGCACCCAGGTGGCAGCTCACAACCATCTGTAACTCCAGATCCTGGGAGCCAACACCCTTTTCTGGTGTCTGTGGCCACCATGTATGCAAATGGTGCATATACATACATGCAGGCAAAACTCTCATTAACATTAAAAGAAAGGCCAGGCATGGTGGTACACACCTTTAATCCCAGCACTTGGGAGGCAGAGGCAGGAGGATCTCTTGAGTTCAAGGCCAGCCTGGTCTATATAGTTCCAGTACAGCTGGGACTGCAGAGAGACCCTGTCTAAAACAAAAAGATTTTTAAAGAAAATTAATACTTAAAAATGGAAAACAACATTGTGATAAATAATTAAGTAAACAAAAGGTAGAGCCAGGCTGAGCTCGGCTGTGGGAGTACAGGAGGGCTGGGTCTGGCCATTTCACTGCACAAAGACAGCATCTGCTTCGCTGGGCCTTCCTCTAGATTTGGATCTCGGATTTTACACAGAACAAGTCTGAGCCTTCCTTGGGCTCAAAGTTCATGTGAGTTAGACCAATCTGAACCCCAGAGATCGTGATCTCTTGGTCTGCCAGTGAATCAGCAGATATACGGGTGCTTGCTGGTATCTATAGTGACTTATTCTGTGTGGCACCCTGGGTGAAACAGGGCTGCCAGTTTGGGAGTAAATTCAGAATTTCACAGTTGTCTTGAGTACTCCTTGGAGCAGCAACTTCCACAGCCACACCATTTACCACGATGGCACCTAGGACACACTTCAAGTTATCACTGGAGTCTTGCAGATCCCACTAACTCTTGAATGGTGCAGGCTGGAAAGATTCGCTCCAGTTTATATAGGCATGCCTGGCATCAGCTCTGCCAGTAGGGCCTTCAGTATTCTACTCTTTGCACATCCAATCGTCTTCACCTGTCTCCCTCACTCAGCCTCTGCTCACGCCTCCAAGGGGAGAGGGCCTTGTTAGAGGTGATGGGGAGGAAGCGGTGCAATGATTGCTGTCTGCATCTGCCTCTCTTGCTAAAGCTCTTTGAAAGAAGATGCTAAATATCTATCTAAAAAAATATCTATCCAAAAGACCAGTCCACACTGACAAGTTTTCCTTGAGGACAGGACAGTGCTCAGGTAGGGGCCTCTGGAGAGAGCGCCTTTCCCAATGACCATGGTGAGCAGGCATACCAGTTACGTCACCTTCCTTCAGGGACAAGTCTGTTGCCCTCCTAAGACCTATACCCTAGGGTCTACCCCAGGCAGAGCTCGAAGTTGATGGCAGCTCTGAATAGGGGACTGCATGGTTACTGATACTATCTTCCTTCAAGAACATTCTCTTCTGATGTTTTCCCCCTCTGCTGTGTTTTGTGCTGTGTTAAGGGTTATAAATTCATGAGTAGTGGAGCCTGTATTCATTTTTTTTAATCTTTTTTTTTTTTTTTTTTTTTTTCGAGACAGAGTCTCCCCGTAGCCCCAGCTGTCCTGGAACTCACTCTGTAGACCAAGCTGGCCTTGAACTCACAAAGATCCGCCTGCCTCTGCCTCCCGAGTGCTAGGATTAAAGGCGTGCGCCACCACGCCTGGCTATTTTTTTTAATCTTTTAAAATTTTTGTTTTAAAAGTTTTATTTTGTGTATATGAGTGTTTTGCCTACATGTATATGTAGTGTCTCTGGAGGACAGAAGAGGGTTGTTGGATCCCCTGGAACTGGAGCTACAGACAGTTGTAGCTGCATGTAGGTGCTAGGAACCGAACCCTGGTCCACCACAAGAGCAGTGAGTGCTCTTAACCACTGAGCCATCTTTCCAGTACATGTTTATTTTTAAATACTTTGGGGCCTCAGTTTTCTCCGCATTCAGTTTGGGCTGTCAAGTTCGTTGGACTTTTTACCCCAAGTCACCTCACCAGTCCTTCACTTTTTAAAGAGCTCTGCTTAGGACACTGATAAACTAGTTGCTTATTTATGCTTTTTCCTCTGCATGCGAAGTTCTTTTCTCTATCCGCCTAAGGGGCTCCAGAGGCCCAGATCTGATTGCTACTGTCTGTAGTTTTCCTTGCCCTCTCTGCCATAAGGCAAGTGGCATGTCTGCTATGTACTGTACCTATGCACCCTAACAACCTCATGAGGAAAGTGTCATTTTATTCTGAGGCTCAGAGAAGTCAAGCAACTGCCATTGTCACATAGCTACAAAGAGGGCCCGGGGACTCAAGTCCTGGACTGCTGTGCCTCTTCTCTATTCCACGTTTATTTCTCCTTTTACATAGCCCCCCTCTTTTTTCCCTTGTAGTGCTAGGACTCAAATTCAGGGCCTTGTGTAAGCTAGACAAGCATTCTACCAACTGAACTAGATCCCTAGGCCCTCTGTTATCTTTATGAATCTTTTCTTTGGGGGGGTATTTTTGAGACAAGGTCTTCCTTTAGTCCCACATGGCCTGAAGCTTGCTCTGTAGACCAGGCTTGCCTTGAATTCATAGAGATCTGCCTGCCTCTGCCTCCCTAGTGCTCGGATTAAAGGCATGAGCCACCATGCCTGGCTTTTTTTTTTTTTTTAAATGAATCTTATCTCCTGTGTAAGACCAAGTTTCTTGGCAAATGAGATTCATGAAAAGATAACTCATCTCTCTTTTCCCATTACCTAGAATAGTACCTGGCACTGACAGTCTATTCAATAGCTCTTCTTTCTGAGTAGCTGCTGTGTGCTAAGACTTAATTCCTGTTCTCCAAGCTTCGGCATAACACTTGTATACAGCGGAACACGCAAATATCTGTATTTAAGATAAGAAAAACACAGTGGGAGATGAGGGAAAACAAGCATTCTGGTGTTCAGAGGAAGCTGAGGTGCTGGCCAGGTCTGGTAGCATTTAATAAGGTCCCTAGAACATGCTTAAGACTTGACATCAAAGGGCTGGAGAGATGGCCTAGTGGTTAAGAGCACTGACTACTCTTGCAGAGGACCCGGGTTCTATCCCCAGCACCCACATGGCGGCTGAGAACGGTCTTTAACTCCAGTTCCAGGGGAATCCGACACCCTCTTCTGACCTCCACGACACTGCATGACACGGGTGCACCAACCTACATGCAGACATTCATACACATGCAGACATTCATACACATAAAAAATTAAAAAGAAAGACTTGACAGTGAGGCATGGATGGGTGTGACAGAAATGGGAATTCAGATTGAGGACAAAATTGTTCCCCCAAAGTACAAATTTACCAGGTGATATTCAATGTGACAAATCCTTCCACAGCACCATGAGGAAGAGGGCCTTGTCAGATTGCACAGGAGCCTCTGGGAAATGTGGCCAATTGAGACTAAAGAAGGGCTGGGCAAGATAGACATGGCCTAGTGTGGGGCCAACCTAAGTGGGTAGCTATGGAAACCAGATGCCACGATGAACACAGTATAAAAATGTCCCCTGACCCCACTCCACTTGCACTTTAACCAACAGCTCAATTGGTCAGTCTCCTTGCAAACCCAGGACCTGGAAAAGCTAAACTGGGGTGCTGGGGGGAGGGAGGTCCCCACGAGTTGGAGGCCTTTCCCAGGATTCATCCCATCCCGGGTCTTGAGAACGGGTCTTGAGAACATTTTAAATGCTTTGAGATGTAAAGGACACCTGGGAACTCCAAATGGCTCATCCATTCAAACTCCTTGCCCCTTGGGTAACTGCTGGCCTGAGCATCTGTCCTTCGGACCCCCCGTTATGAGGTTATGAGATCGTTCTCCTCACAAACTGAAACCCGAATGATTCTGTCCAGCCTACAAAGAGCAGGAAGAAACAGCTCCCACACTGACAAGGAGTCTTGGGGTTCCTGTTCTCTATTTCTCCCTTTAGTGGAATTTTCTCCTACTTCAAGATGGGCCCTTCTCTCTCCCAGCATCAGCCCAGACCTGGAACCCAGATCTGGAACCCAGACCACTTCCTTTATTTTCTACCCAATCAGTGTGTGTACAGATGTGGGCACAGATTCAGAACAGAGGCGTCGAGCCCTGACCAGCAGAGACACAGCTACTGCTGCATGCCCTCCTCGGTTCCTGCCACAGAGAGCAGGTCCCTGCCTCTGCGGGACTCCCGCGTCCCTAGCTGCCCTCTGGCGGCCGCCATTCTTACTGTCCCTGCTGCCTTCTCTGTGGTCCTCCCTTTTCCTTCATTCCGGTCTCACTCCCACCCTCACCAACTCAAAATTCTTTTCACCATATTTTGTAGAGTACTTACCTTTTTCTTTTTTATTATTTTTATGTGTATGCGTGTATTGCCTGCATGTATGTGAGTGCACTCGTGTCGTGAAGAGGGTATCAGATTCTCCTGAAACTGGAGTTAACCATGGTTCTTAGCTGTCACGTGGGCACTAGGAGTCATACCCAGGTCCTCTGCAAGAGCAGTCAGTGCTTTTAACTGCTGAACCATCTCTCCATCTCTCCAGCCCCAGTTACCTCTTTTTCTAACTTTCAACTACCCAGAGTAGAAACAGGAATTCCCCTGCCTTTCATGTCAAAATCTACTAGGAAGCCATTTTCTGAACAGAGGGTTTCCCAGAAGGAATCCTGTAGTCAGCCTTTCATTTTCTCTCTCATGTAGTGACAGCTTCTCTGTACGAGCTCAGGGTTCTGAGTCCGAGTGTGAAAGTGCATCGGCTCCCTCCATTTCACAGAGTAGGAAACAGGTTTGTAAATCTAGCACAGAACAAGAAGCCCAAGATTTACAATCTGAAAAAATCTTAGTTCCACAGCTGTTTTTCTTGTTTCTTGCTTGAGACAGGATCTTACTGTGAAGCCCTGCCTGGCTCTAACTCACAGAGATTGGCCTGCCTCTGGACTACTGGGATCACGGGCATGTGATCACACATGACTCACTCTTACTCTCTTACAGTAATAGTAAAAAAAAAAAAATTTGCAAAATATTTTGCTTAAATTATCAAGAAGGGGCTGGAGAGATGGCTCAGCAGTTAAGAGCACCGGCTGCTCTTGCAGAGGACCCGGCTAACAACCTTCCACCTGCTCTTGCTCTCGGGCTTGTCTAACATGCATGAAGCCCTGTATCTGGTCCTCAGTACCATCTACTGGGTGTGGAGGTGCACATCTGTAATCCCAGCAATTGGGAAGTGGACACAGGAAGGTCAGCAGTTCAAAGCCATTCTCAGATAGATAGCAAATTTGAGACCAGCTTGGGTTATAAAATACCTCATCTCCAAGAAATTATCAAGGGGTCTGGAGAGATGGGTTAGTGGTTAAGAGAACTGGCTGTTCTTGAAGAGGAATAGGGTTTGGTTTCTAGCACCTACATGGCATCTAACCATCTGTAAATCCAGTTCAGGGGATCCAACACCCTCTTTTGGCCTCTGTGGGCACTGCATGCATGTAATGCACTTATATGCAGGCAAAATGCCCATACACATAAAAATATAATTTAAAAAATTATCGGGCTGGAGAGATGGCCTAGCGGTTAAGAGCACTGACTGCTCTTACAGAGGACCCGGGTTCTATCCCCAGCACCCACATGGCGGCCGAGAGCCGTCTGAAGCTCCAATTCCAGGAGAACTCCAGCTCCAGGGGAATCCGAGACCCTCTTCTGACCTCGACCTCTGCGGTGTTGCACGACACGGGTGCACAGACTTGCATGCAGGCAGTACATTCATACACATACAGAACTAAATAAAATTAATTAAAAAAATTATCAAGGGGCTGGAGAGATGGCTCAGTGGTTAAGAGCACCGACTGCTCTTGCAGAGGACCAGGGTTCGATTCCCAGCACCCACATGGAGGCTAAGAACCATCTTTAACTCCAATTCCAGGGGAATCCAATGCCCTCTTCTGACCTCCAAGGCATTGCACGACATGGGTGCACCAACCTACATGCAGACAGTACATTCATACACATAAAAAATAATAAATGGGGCTGGAGAGATGGCCTAGTGGTTAAGAGCACCGACTGCTCTTGCAGAGGACCCGGGTTCGATCCCCAGCACCCACATCGTGGCTAAGAACCGTCTGTAACTCCAATTCCAGGAGAACTCCAGTTCCAGGGGAATCCGAGACCCTCTTCTGACCTCCACGGCATTGCACGACACGGGTACACAGACCTACATGCAGACAGTACACTCATACACATACAAAAATAAATAAAAAATTTAAAAAAATAATAAATAAGGGGCTGGAGCGATGGCCTAGCGGTTAAGAGCACCGACTGCTCTTGCAGAGGACCCGGGCTCGATCCCCAGCACCCACATGGCGGCTGAGAACCGTCTGTAACTCCAATTCCAGGAGAACTCCAGTTCCAGGGGAATCCAACGCCCTCTTCTGACCTCCGCGGCATTGCACGACACGGGTGCACAGACATTCATGCAGACAGTACATTCATACACATAAATAAATAAAATTAAAAAATAAAAAAAGATTAAAATTTAAAAAGTTATCAAGCATCAGGGCTGGAGAGATGGCTCAGCAGTTAAGAGCACTGAGTACTCTTGCAGAGGACCTGGCTAACAACCTTACATAGCTCCTGCTCCTGGGGAATCCAATACCCTCTCCGACTCTGTGGGCATTGTACAAGTGTGTCAGATCCCCTGGAACAGGAATTATGGATGGTTGTTAGCCACCATGCAGTTGCTGGGAATTGAACCTGGGTCCTCTGCAAGAGCAGCCAGTGCTCTTAATCTCTGAGCCATCTCTCCAGCCCTCCTCTCATCATTTTTAACAGCTGTGACACCAAGTTAAACCTTTCTTTCCTACCGGGTATTCAATATACAACAGCTATACTTAGAAATTAGAACAGGGACTTAGGGTGTGGCACAGTGGTAGATGACTTGGCATAAGGCCTGGGTTTGACACCCAGCACCATAAAACAAGACAAAACTAAAAAACTCACACACAAATCCCCATTAAGTAAGACTCATTTCAAATATATACATATATAAAAATCTTCCTTCTTTCTGGGCATGGTGGCGCACGCCTTTAATCCCAGCTCTCAAGGGGCAGAAGCAGGTGGACCTCTGTGAGTTCAAGGCCAGGCTGTTCTACATAGTGATTTCTAGGCCAGCTGGGGCTACATGGAGACCCTGTCTTAAAATGAAAAGAAAAACTTCATTCTCATGTGTGTTGCGTGTAAAGGGGTGTATGTTGGGATGCAGTCTAGGGCTTTTCATGCTAGCCAAGTGCTCTACCAGTAAGCTACACCTAGCTCTAGTATTCATTTTGAAATGTCCATTTCAAGCTTCCCCTCACAGCTCTGTGCTACAAGGCAAGTCAACCATAGACTGAAACCTGAACCCAAACAAATCTTTTCTCCTTAGAAGTTGGTTAACTTAGTTATTTGTGATAATGACCAAAAGCTGACTAGCACAGTAGGGGATGCTGTCTGTCTGACTAGCACAGTAGGGGATGCTGTCTGTCTGACTAGCACAGTAGGGGATGCTGTCTGTCTGACTAGCACAGTAGGGGATGCTGTCTGTCTGCCCTAATCATTCCTTTCTGCAGTCAGAGCTGGAGACAGGGACGGGGAGAGGAAGGTGGAAGTCCTTCTCCCTGCCAGCTTTGGAGAAGGGGTAGTCTCTGTTGGTTGCTGCTGCTCTTCAAGACTAACTGGAGGCTGTCTTTCTGTGTGTCATAGCATCCAAGTTACATATTCTCTTGAATAGGAACTTTTTCAGTTCCAGAGATCAAACCCAGAGCCTTTCACATGCTAAGCAAACATTGCACCACTGAGGGATATCCCCAGTTCTTGATTTTTTTGTTTTGTATTTTTGAGACAGGATCACCATTTAGTCCCGCCTGGCCTGGAGCTCGCTCTGTAGACCAGGCTGGCCTTGAACTCTCAGAGATCCACCTGCCTCTGCCTCCCGAGTGCTGGGATTAAAGGTGTGTACCACCACGCCCGGCTTTGATTTTTTTGAGATAGGGTCTTGCTAATGAGCAAAACTGGCCTCAAACTCCTGCTTTGTCTCTGTCTCCAAGTGCTAAGATTAAATATCTGTGACACCATGCTTCTGCAGAATCTTTCAATCTTGATCTTCTTATCTGTAAAATGAGAAAATGCAAAGTTCCTTTGTGAGTGATGGCGAAAATGGAAATTGTGCTGAATATTATGTAAATACTCCTCCTTTGATGAACCCATTATGGGACATGTTATTTGAAGCAGACACCTCTACTCAGAAATCAAATACTATTTCTTCATTTATAAGGCCTAAAGCAGGAGTCAAAGTGGTGGTACTACCTTTTTTTTTTTTTTTTAATTTATTTCTTATGTGTATGAATGTACTGTCTGCATGCAGGTTTGTGCACCCGTGTCGTGCAATGCCGCGGAGGTCAGAAGAGGGTCTCGGATTCCCCTGGAACTGGAGTTCTCCTGGAATTGGAGTTTCAGACGGTTCTCGGCCGCCATGTGGGTGCTGGGCATTGAACCCGGGTCCTCTGTAAGAGCAGTAGGCGCTCTTAACCGCTAGGCCATCTCTCCAGCCCCTGGTGGTACTACCTTTAATCCCAGCACTCAGGAAGCAGAGGCAGGCAAATCTCCTGAGTTCAGGGCTAGCCTGGTCTACATAGTGAGCGAGTTCTAGGTGCCAGACAGGGATACACAGTGAGATCTTTGATTCAAAAACTCATGGTGAGGGGCTGCAGAGATAGCTCAGTGGTTAAGAGCACTGACTGCTCTTGCAGAGGACCTGGGATTGATTCCTAGCACCCATCTGGTGGCTAAAAACGTCTTTAGTGCCAGGTGTGGTGGTGCATGCCTTTAATCTCAGCACTTGGGAGGCAGAGGCAGGCAGATCTCTCTGTGAGTCGAAGTCCAGCGTGGTCTACATAGTTCCAGGACAGCTGGGGCTACAAGGAGACCCTGTCTCAAAAAAAAAAAGACCAAAAGTAAAAATCCTTTAATCCTAGCACTTGGGAGGCAGAGGCAGGCGGACCTCTGAGTTCCAGGCCAGCCTGGTCTGCAGAGTGAGCTCCCACTCCTGCCACAGCTCTTTTGTCAGGTTTCTTTTCCTTCTTAGTACTTAGAAGCCCTCATACTTACTGTCCACCTTCCTCCGTCTGAATGCTGGGTTTTGCCTGCTAGTGCCTACTGAACATCCAGCAGAGAAATTGACTCTGGCTGGTGAAATGGCTCTCAGTAGGTAGAACTGCTAGTCCCGCAGGCCTGACACTCTCATATGACAGGATTCCACACTGGAGGAAAGAGCTGATTCCCAAGTTGTCCTCTTACTTTTACAACTGTGCTCTAGCATGCCTGCACTTACACTCACATCATACACAATCATTTTTAAAAGTTCTAGATATTTTTTTAATTAAAATTTTTATTGCTGGGCGTGGTGGCGTGCACCTTTAATCCTAGTATTTGGGAGGCAGAGGCAGGCGGATCTTTGTGAGTTCAAGGCCATCCTGGTCTACAGAGTGAGTTCCAGGACAGTTGGGGCTACAGGGAGACCCTGTCTTGAAAGGACAAAAAAATTTTATTTTTTTTATGTGTATGAATGTACTGTCTGCATGTAGGTCTGTGCACCTGTGTCGTGCAGTGCCTCAGAGGTCAGAAGAGGGTGTCAGATTCCCCTGGAACTGGAGTTAAAGATGGTTCTCAGCTGCCATGTGGGTGCTGGGGATCAAACCCGGGTCCTCTGCAAGAGCAGTCGGCGCTCTTAACCACTAGACCATCTCTCTAGCCCGAGTTCTAAATATTTAAAATAGCTCTTTGATACTTATTTTGTATGGCACAGCACACACATAGAGGCCTGTGGACAGCACACACGTAGAGGCCGGTGGACAGCACACACGTAGAGGCTGGTGGACAACTTGAAGGAGTTGGTTTTCTCTTTCCACCATGTGGGTCTCAGGGATGGGACTTAGGATGCCAGGGGGTTTTGTTTTGTTTTTAAATTTTATTTGTATGTGCCCGCTTCCGCAGCACATATACTAAAATTGGAACCACATTGGATGACACACAAATTCGTGAAGTGTTCCATAATTTTTAAAAATTTTATTTTTATTTTATGTGTATGAGTGGTTTGCTCGCGTGTATGTAAGTACACCCATGTTGTGCAATGCCCATAGAGGCCAGAAAAGGGCACTGGAACTCCTGAACTTGGAGTTACCGATGGTTGTTAGCCTTCATGTGGATGCTGGGAACCAAGTCCAGGTCCTCTGGGAGAGCAGCCAAGAGAGATGGCTCTTAGCCTGAGCCATCTGTGCAGCCTCGGTGTCAGATGTGATGACAGTGCCTTGACCTGCGGAATCGTCTCACTGGCCCCAGAATACCTGTACATGCCCGCCTCCCTTCTAATGCCCTCTACTGGAGTGATGCTTTGAGTCAGTGAACCTACCTGGGCTCATCTATCTGCCAAAGCCCCATAGTTTAAAATCAACTCTTGCCCAGTGTGGTGGCGCATGCCTTTAATCCCAGCACTTGGGAGGCAGAGGCAGGTGGATTTCTGTGATTTCAAAGTCAGCCTGGTCTACATAATGAGTTTTAGCCCAGACGGGGTTATAGGGAGACCCTGCCTCAAAAAGATAAAATCAATAAATAAAATTTGCTCTTGCTGATGTACATTTTATGTCATCTCATGTATAAGCACATGCATCCAACATTATAGTGTTTATCCAGCTTGCCTGCCCTGAATATTCTGTGCTCTGCCAGAATACCCCTAACCTGGCAAGCACTCATCACTTTATTATCATGCTTTTTCATGTCATTATTGATGGAACTGTACAGATTTTTTTCCAGATTGGGTTTTTTTTCACTTAGTAATACACACTTAAAGTACCTCCATGTCTTTTTGTGGTTTTATCTTTTAAAAAAAAATTAATAACAAGCCAGGTGTGCTGATGCATGCCCACAACCCCAGAACTCTGGAGGACTGCCACAAGTGTCAGGCCAGCCTGGGCTACACAGCAAACCCCAGGCCAGCCAGGGCTACACAGCAAGCACCAGGCCAGCCCAGGCTACTCAGCAAGCACTAGGCCAGCCTAAGCTACATAACGAGACCCTGCCTCAAAAAAACCAAAGACACAAAAACAAAAGCCTACAAAAGAATAACGCAATTTAAATAAAGTGATTACTATTTTGTACTTTATTCTATTAAAAGATCAATTTGTAATCACTATACCCTGTAGATTCTGCAACTTAATTTTCTTAGAAATTATTAATGCTGGTTCTTGAATAATCTAAAAATCATAATTATTCAAATCTAGATGCTATTTATAGTACTAAGCAGTTAGATGAAATATCGTCAACAGTATTCTGAAGTTGCTTTGGTACAAAATTTAGAATAAAGCAAAACTGGCAGAAGCAGCACCTGTATGATTGCTTCACAGTGGGTCTGAGGGTCTGAAGGACAGCAGAGAACACACAGTAGGTCTGAGGGTCTGACAGAGAGCAGAGAGAACACACAGTGGGTCTGAGGGTCTGACGGAGAGTAGAGAGCACACAGTGGGTCTGAGGGTCTGACGGACAGCAGAGAGAACACACAGTGGGTCTGAGGGTCTGACGGACAGCAGAGAGAACACACAGTGGGTCTGAGGGTCTGATGGACAGCAGAGAGAACACACAGTGGGTCTGAGGGTCTGACGGACAGCAGAGAGAACACACAGTGGGTCTGAGGGTCTGACGGACAGCAGAGAACGCACAGTGGGTCTGAGGGTCTGACAGACAGCAGAGAACGCACAGTGGGTCTGAGGGTCTGACGGAGAGCAGAGAGAACACACAGTGGGTCTGAGGGTCTGACAGACAGCAGAGAACACACAGTGGGTCTGAGGGTCTGACAGAGAGCAGAGAGAACACACAGTGGGTCTGAGGGTCTGACGGACAGCAGAGAGAACACACAGCGGGTCTGAGGGTCTGACGGAGAGCAGAGAGAACACACAGTGGGTCTGAGGGTCTGACGGACAGCAAAGAATACACAGTGGGTCTGAGGGTCTGACGGAGAGCAGAGAACACACAGTGGGTCTGGGGTTGATGGTCAGCAGAGAGATAACACACAGTGGGTCTGAGGGTCTGATGGACAGGAGAGAGCACACAGTGGGTCTGAGGGTCTGACAGAGAGCAGAGAACGCACAGTGGGTCTGAGGGTCTGACGGAGAGCAGAGAGAACACACAGTGGGTCTGAGGGTCTGACAGAGAGCAGAGAACGCACAGTGGGTCTGAGGGTCTGACGGAGAGCAGAGAGAACACACAGTGGGTCTGAGGGTCTGACAGAGAGCAGAGAACGCACAGTGGGTCTGAGGGTCTGACGGAGAGCAGAGAGAACACACAGTGGGTCTGAGGGTCTGACAGAGAGCAGAGAACGCACAGTGGGTCTGAGGGGCTGACAGACAGCAGAGAACACACAGTGGGTCTGAGGGGCTGTTGGACAGCAGAGAGAGAACATACAGTGGGTCTGAGGGGCTGACAGACAGCAGAAAGATAACACACAGTGGGTCCAAGAAGCTGACAGACAGCAGAGAGATAACACACAGTGGGTCTAAGAAGCTGATGGGGGGCTGGAGAGATGGCTCAGTGTTTAAGAGCGCCGACTGCTCTTGCAGAGGACCCAGGTTCTATTCCCAGCGCCCACATGGTGGCTAAGAACTGTCTTTAACTCCAGTTCCAGGGGAATCCAACGTCCTCTCTGACCTCTGAGGCATTGCACAACACAGGTGCACAAACGTACATGCAGACAGTACACTCATACACATAAAAATAAATAAATAAAAATAAGAAGCTGATGGACAGCAGAGAGAACACACAGTGGGTCTGAGGGGCTGATGGATGACAGAGTAATAATGATACATTGAGTTAGAAACACTCTCCTTGGCATTTTGCTACATTATTAAAAACAGAAATAAAATCCACATTTTTGTGGTTTTAATAGCTCATTTATTTTAGCAGTAAATAATATTCCATTGTTTGGATGTACCACAGTATATTTATTTATTCACTTACTGAGGGACATCCTGATTGCTTGCAAGTTTTGGCAATCCTGAATAAAGCTGCCATAAACATCCATGTGTAGGTTGGTGGGCGGACATATGCTGTCAACTACTTGTGTAAATACCAAGGAATATGGCTGCTGAATCATATAGTAGGAATGTGTCTAGTTTTTCCTTTTTCTTGTGTGTGGGTGTATTTGTGTGCATATGTGTACTGGTGGGCATGTGTGAGCATGTGTGTGGAAGCCAGAGGCCCATGTCAAGTGTCTTCCTCTATTCTTTATCACTCCCCATGTTATATTTTTGAGACAAGGTCTCTGGCTGAACCTGGAACTCGCTCCCCAGTTCTGCTAGGCTGGCTGGCCAGCGGGCTTCCTGGCCAGTTCTGCTGGGCTGGCTGGCCAGTGGGCTTCCTGGCCAGTTCTGCTGGGCTGGCTGGCCAGTGGGCTTCCTGGCCAGTTCTGCTGGGCTGGCTGGCCAATGGGCTTCCTGGCCAGTTCTGCTGGGCTGGCTAGCCAGTGGGCTTCCTGGCTGGCAAACTCCAAGAATCCATGTCTCTGCTTCCTTGGTACTGGAATTACAGACACTTGCCACTTGTGCTTGCTTTGACATGGGTGCTCTTGTGCTTGTACAGCAAACATCAACTGAGCCATGCTCACAGCTACTCTCTTTCTCTCTCTGTCTCTGTCTCTCTGTCTCTCTGTCTCTCTGTCTCTGTCTCTCTCTCTCTGTATGTATGTATTTTTTTTCCAAGACAGGGTCCCCCGTAGCCCCTGTCTAGAACTGTCCTAGAACTCATTATGTGCTGGGAATAAAGGTGTAGGCCACCACGCCCAGCCTAAAAATATTTTTTACGTGTATGAGTGTTTTGCCTACATGTATGTAAGTGAAGCCTGTGTGTACCTGGTGCCTGAGAAAGCCAGAAGAGGACATCAGATCCCCTGGAACCGGAGTTATAGACAGGAGTTAGCAGCCATGTAAGTGTTGGTAACTAAACCTGGGTCTTCTGCAAAAGTAGCCAGTGTTAAATGCTGAGCCATCTCTCTTGTACCCCCCACCATCTTTTTTGAGATAGGGTCTCAAGTAGTCCAGGCTGGCCTTGAACTTTTATATAGCTCAGGGTAGCCTCAAGTTCCTGATCTTGTCTCTACCCCCAGGTACTGGGAGTATAGGTATATGGCACCATATCTGGCTCTGATCTGGGTTTTTTTTTTTTTTAAGCTTCTTTTGTTTTAATTTTAGATTTTTGAGACAGGGTCTCCCTGTAGCCCCAGATGACCAGGAACTTACTCTGTAGACCAGACTGGCCTTGAACTCACAAACATCTGCCTGCCTCTGCCTCCCAAGTGCTGGCTCAGATTAGCTTTTTTTAAATTTTTTTATTTATCTTTGTATGTGTATGAATGTACTGTCTGCATGTAGGTTTGTGCACTCGTGTCGTGCAATGCCGCGGAGGTCAGAAGAGGGTCTCGTATTCCCCTGGAACTGGAGTTCTCCTGGAATTGGAGTTACAGACTGTTCTTAGCCGCCATGTGGGTGCTGGGGATCGAACCTGGGTCCTCTGCAAGAATGGTTGGCATTCTTAACCACCAGGTCATCTCTCCAGCCCCCAGATTAGCTTTTACAAATGATTTCTTGCAGTGTGTGGCTCATCCTCTCGTTCTCCTGATGTTGTTGTTCACAAAGCAGACACTTTTATAATTTCCATGAAGTCTATCTTGACAATTATTTCTTTTTCCGCATCATGACTTTGGTGTTCTCTCTTCTCCCCCCCCCCTCCCCACTTGCACACTTTATAACAGGGTCTTGGAGGAAATCTCCTTAACATAGAAGTCCTAAATGGAGGTGAAATATATCCTGCAAGCAAGCTCTGGAGAGATGGCCTAGCGCTTAAGAGCGCCGACCGCTCTTACAGAGGACCCAGATTCGATCCCCAGCACCCACATGGCGCCCGAGAACCTTCTGAAACTCCAATTCCAGGAGAATTCCAGTTCCAGGGGAATCCGACACCCCCTTCTGACCTCCGCGGCATTGCACGACACGGGTGCACAAACCTGCATGCAGACAGTACATTGATACACATACAGAAATAAATAAAAATTAAAAAAAAAAAAAGTTCAAGAAGCAAACAAAGTTTCAGGAAATCCCTGTAATTGACCAGTTTCATTAGGCCCTCCTCCTCCAGCTCATCTAACCAATCAGGACTACTTAGAGACACTTTCTGGCCAATGAGGCTGCCTGGTAAACTGTGCAGAGAGTTCCAAAGTTCCGGCTTTTGTAAGCCATCACTCATGTTGGGGGATCTGGTGATGCAGCTCTTTGAGTAATTTCCGCTCCTGTGAGTGACCCTTCAGTTCTCCATTTCAGCATGTTGCACTTTGGGGGGAGCCTTACTTTGGTCTGTCATCAGTTCCCAATTTGGGGTGACATTTGCTCATGTCTCCCCAGGAACAGTGTCACACAACAATGGAGTTTATCTATCCAGTTATCAACAGTTTATAAAGGGGCTGTGATGTAGCTCAGTTGACCGAATGCTTGCTTAGGAAGCATGAGGCCCTGTATTCAATCCCAACACCACATAAACTGGAAACTGGTTATGGCTGTGCACACCTAAAATCCTAGTATATGCGGGGTGGGGGTGGAAGAAGGAGAATCAGAATTTCAGGGTCATCCTTGGGTATTTCATGAGTTTGAGGTCAACCTAGGCTACATGAAACCTGTCTCAAAAACAAAAACAAATGAATTGATTACCAACTATATTATAGGCTAGATACCATATACACAATAATTAAGAACTCTGTTCAAATCCCCAGTCTCATACATTATACTGAGGAGCTGGAAGAATTGTTGAGTGAAGGTCTAAGCAAAGGGATCGGATCTGAATCAGTGAAAACACTGATTCTTTCTGGGCGTGGTGGCACATGCCTTTAATCCCAGCACTCAGGAGGCAGAAGCAGGTGTAGCTCTGGGAGTTTAAGGCCAGCAAGTTCCAGGACAGCTGGGGCTACAGGAAGACCCTGTCTCAAAAAGACCAAATAAACAACAAAAATCCACTGATTCTTTGAAAAGGAAAATAATCAGAGCTCAGTGTAGAGCCTAGCATGAGCCAGGCTGCAAATTCAACACACACACACTACACACACACACACACACACACACAACACACACACACAGAATTTTAGGTACAATGAAAACAACAATAAGCCGCGTTGGGTGTGTGGTGCACACCTCTAAATCCTAGCACTTGGGAGGCAGAGGCAGGAGGTGGGATCTTTGTGAGTTCAACACACCAGCCTGTTATTACAGAGTGAGTTCCAGACAGCTGGGGCTACAGGGAGACCCTGTCTCGAAAAGACCAAACACAAAAAACACCAACAATAAAAATTAAAGCACACATCTCAGATTCAAGGAAAATAGAATAAAGAGCAAGTAGACAACACTGATTTGGCTTCAACATAACCCAGTGAGGAGAGGGAATGAGCAGAGGTAAAACTGGAATGAGATTAGCCATGTGTCATGTGTTTGTGATTTCCCAAATCGAATGACAAGTACTTGGTGATTCGTTATATATATATTTTAAATTTTATTTGTTTTGTTGTGTTTATGACTGTGCTGTCTGCATGTAGGTTGTGCACCCGTGTCGCTTAGCAATGCCTCGGAGGTCAGAAGAGGTCTCGTCTTCCCCTGGGAACTAGGAGTTCTCTGGTGGAATTGGACATTACAGATGTTGTTCTTAGCCGCCATGTGGAAGCTGGGGATCGAACCCCGGGTATCTGTAAGAGGCAGTTGGTGCTCCTCAACCCACTAGGCTAGCTCTCCAGCCCCGGTGATTCATTATATTAATCTCTTCACTTTTTCATATTCTCACAGAGAAAGCTAGTTATCTGTCTATAACTTGGTCAGTCACCACTACAGCCAAGTTTCACAGCATTTCCCCATTTGTTATGGAAGAAAACTAAACATCTTTTCTTACCCCAAACTCCTGAACTGTTCAGAGCACAGTGAAACTGTGGACATTTTTCTTCAGTCCTCTTGTCCCACAGATCTGTTGCTAGAGGTCCTAATCCTTGAGACAGTGGGACCCTGTACAGAAGCTGTTCCACCAGGCTCCTCACCTGTGTTATTCAGGAAGACAGCACTGTGCCTGTTACATCTTTGAGCACCCAGATAGGACTGTCTAGAATGTGTCCGAGACTCAATAAAAGTACGGGGAATGTGCTTCGAAATGCTAAAAATTCTTTTTTTTTTTTTTTTTGGTCTTTTTGAGGGACAGGGTCTCCCGTGGCCCCAGCTGTCCTGGAGCTCACTATGTAGACCAGGCTGGCCTTGAACTCACACGAGATCCCTTACCTCTGCCTCCCAAGGCTAGGATTAAAGGCATTCCCCCCACGCCCAGATAATCAATATACATTCTATATATGTATATTATTAAGATATATCACTATGTAATTATATATATATATATATATATATATATATGCTGTAATTCTTTAAAAGATCTGGATATAGCCAGGAATGGTAGCACACACCTTTAATCCCAACATTTAGGAGGTAGAGGCAGGATGTTGAGCCCTGTCTCAAAAAAAAAAAAATAAAATAAAATAAATAAAAGCTTACAAAAAAAGGAAAGGAATTAAGGAGGGAGGAAGGGAGGCAGAGAAGGAAGAAGGAAAGAAAAAGAATGAAAGAAGCAACTCACCACGAAACGGCATTACCATAAGGCTGTGCCACTCCCAACCTCTGTAGAGCTCTGCTTGTCTTAGCAGGCCTTCTGTCCAAAAGTTCACTATACATCTGGCAGGGAGTACTGGCTCTGTCTGAGACAGATGGAGTAGTCTCAGTTTCTGTGAAGATGATCCAAAAACAGTAGCTAACATTTCCTGACATCCAAGGGTGAGACTTCATAGCTAATGAGTCTGGGTACTGAGCACACATAAGAGTGAACAGGCTTTCTAGAACACTAAAGCTAAGTGGAAAAACAGGTGCAGCCCAGCCCAGCAGTGAAACAAACACCCCATCCCCTCTCCCTCCCTTTCCCCTTTCCCTTCCTCTTCTTCCTCCTCCATCTCCTCCTCCTCCTCCTTGTTCTTCCCACAAAATTCTGATCACTATATACAAGTATGTTAAAATCAGAAGCATATTTGGAGTAATAAAAGGGTGACGGATACAGTGGTATGCACCCATAATCCAGGTATTTGGGATGTTGTGAAACACCATTCCTGGGGAAATGCCAACAAATATCTACTCACCCCCAGATATGGAACCAACAGATCAAAGTCTAACCTGGTGAACCAATGATCTTATTGGGGTTACTTACAGGAACATTAATGACTCAGAGACAGCCTTATCACCAAAGCCCTCTCCAACATGTGTGGCAGCTCTTGAAAGCAGGAAACCTGGAGAGTACTACACAGCCTGAAGGCAGCTCAGCAGGCTGAAGAGTGTCTTTTCCAGTCACAGTTGGCTTCAGCCTCTTCCCACGCAGCTTGGCTGGTCTGAGAATGTCTCTCAGAAGGTTTTGTGGCTTATGTATGGCTTAGGGAGGGAGACACCAAGTGAATCTGGTCAGCTTCAGGGACTTCCTGAAGTTACTGAGTTGTTTACTTACAGAGTTTAAGGAGCTTCCCTGCAGGATGAAATGTTTCACCTCCTTTTTTTAAAAGCCGGGCGTGGTGGCGCACGCCTTTAATCCTAGCTCTCGGGAGGCAGAGGCAGGTGGATCTTTGTGAGTTCAAGGCCATCCTGGTCTACAGAATGAGTTCCAGGCCAGCTGGAGCTACAGGGAGACCCTGTCTCGAAAAGACAAAATAAATAAATAAATAAATAAATAAATAAATAAATAAATAAATAAATAAAAATAAAAAAACAAATTTTATGAATATGGTTTTTTTTTGGGTGTTTTCAGACAGGGTCTCCCTCTAGCCCCAGCTGTCCTGGAGCTCACTCTGTAGACCAGGCTGGCCTTGAACTCACAAAGATCCGCCTGCCTCTGCCTCCCAAGTGCTAGGATTAAAGGCATGTGCCACGCATGAATATGTTTTTAAATCAAATAATAACATTAAAGTTATATATACACAGAGTTGTCATTTATGCTAATTATGACTTCTAAAGTTTCCTAAACATTGATTTATAAATTATCAGCCTGTTGTTTCTTTTTTATATATATTTTATGTGTATGAATGTACTGTCTGCATGTAGGTTTGTGCACCCTTGTCATGCAATGCCGCGGAGGTCAGAAGAGGGTGTCGGATGCCCCTGGAACTGGAGTTAAAGACGGTTCTTAGCCACCATGTGGGTGCTGGGGATCGAACCCGGGTCCTCTGCAAGAGCAGTTGGTGCTCTTAATCGCTAGGCCATCTCTCCAGCCCCAGCCTTTTGTTTCTTAAAGAATTACAGAGGTGAGTTCCGAGGTTTTTGGTCACAGAATCTTAATCAATCACTATGTAACTTTGCTAACATTTTCTTTATTTTTGGTGAAAACACTTAAAATAAACCTCCTTAGAATGATTCAGGAATACACCACAAAATTGTTCATTATGGCTACCCTGTTGTACATTAGATTCTCAGGGTTTATTCATTTTGTGTAACTAAAATTTTGTAGCTTTTATCAATTTCTCATTTCCTGCTTCTACTGTATGAAGCCATTCCCATATAGCCTTGCTTTATGTTTGTTATAAAAACACCATATCCTTATTCAGTACATTGTTACTTCATTAGCATCAAATCCACAGCTAAGATCTTGTACTTTATGCTTTGAACAAAGCTTATAAAACGATGTGTATGGCCTCTGAAATTATTTCATCTTTTGTATTTGTAGAGGTTTCTTCTCTGTCCCCAGGTGTGGTCAATTTTGGAGAATGTTCCATGGGGTGCTGAGTAGAAAGTTGTATTCTTGGTATTAGGATGGAATGTGTTTGGTAGAGGTCTATGAGTCCATTTCATGTATCATATCGTTCAGTTTTCAGATGTCTCTCTGTTTATTCTTTGTCCTGTTGACCTATCCAAGGACTCAGTGGCAGTATTGAAATCTCCCACTATGAGTGTACTGGGGTAGTCTGTGACTTGTGGTCCTGGAGAATTGTCTTTATAAATTTGGTGCCACCAAATTTGGGGCATACATATCATAATTGTGAAATCCTCTTGGTGGATTGTTCCTTTGATGAAAATGTAATGGCCTTCTTTGTCTCTTCTGATTCTTTTACTTTGAGTCTATTTTTAATCCGATATTAAATAGCAACACCTGCTTTTTTGTGTTTTGTACCATTTGCTTGAATATTTTTTTCCATCCCTTCACTTAAGGTGGTGCCTGTCCTTGAAGGTAAGATGTGTTTCTTGTAGACAGCATATCGATGGATTCTGTTTCCTAATCCAGTCTCCCAGTCTTTGTCTTTTGATTGGGGAATTTAGTCCATTAATATTTAAGGTTATGACTGATAGGTTTGTGTTGCTTCCTTTTGCCTTATTTCCATCTGCAGTTTTTGATTTAGGTTTTCTACCTGCAGTTATGCTTTTATTGAATTCTCCTTCTAGTGCCTGGGATTGGTTGCTCCTTTCTTCTGTTCTTTGAATTGCTTCAGTATTCTCTGAAGGGTTGGTTTTCTGGACATGTATTCTTTCAGGTTGTTTATGTCATGGAAGATTTTCCTCTCTCCTTCCACTATGATTGACATTTTTGCTGGGTATAGTAACCTGGTTGGCATCTATGTCCCTTAACACTGGGGAATTTTTGCTCCATGTTCTTCTTGCTTTCATGTGTTTGTTGAGAAGTCCTTTGTAATCTGATAGGTTTCCCCTTATATGTCACTTGTTTTGTTTTTCTCTTGTCACTTTAGGATTTTGTCTTTTGTTTTGGGGTTCTAGCATTTTAACTATGATGTGGCCTGGAGAATTTTCTTTTCTGATCTTGTCGTTTGGAGTTCTATGTGCTTCTTGTATTGTATTGGTTTGTCCTTTTTTAGTTTGGGGAAAGTTTTCATCTATTATTCTGTTGAAGATCTGATCAATCCATTATCTTGGGATTCTTCTCCTTCCTCTATTCCTATGATGCGGAGGTTTGATCTTTGTTATAGTGTCCCACAGCTCCTGGTGTTCCATTTTTGTGTATTTTAAAATTTTTCATAATCTTTCCTTGAGGTTTTTAGTTGTTCTGTGTTATCTTCCAGGTCGATATTCTTTGTTTCTGCTTCCCCATTCTGCTTCTGAGGCTTTTTTCATTCCTTTCCTCTTGAATGGATGAGTGTTTGATTTCCTTTTTCATTTCCTCTTCTGATTTCTTATTTTCCATTTTTTTTTTTTTTTTTTTTTTTTTTTTTTTTTTTTGTAGCTCTTTTTTCTTGGTGGTGGTTTCTTTTCCTTTTTCACATGGGATCCTTTTCAGTGTTTCTACTTCTTCTGCTGGAGCTGTGTCCCTCTCTCTGCTCCTCTCTCTCTCTCTCTCTCTATCTCTCTCTCTCTCTCGGTCTTCTTGGTTCCTCATTCTCTTTTCTTAGATCTTTAATTTGTTCTTTATATGATCTTGTAGTTCTTTAAGTATGTTCAATTGTGTTTCTGATGTCTGTGTCCTGGGGCATCCCCAGAGGGATTCCACTGACAGGAGTCTTCCATAGGGTTTGGTAAAGCTTTGGCTGGGATTATCCTTCCCCCTTTCCAGTAANTTTCTCTTTTTTTTTTGGATTTTTTACTTCTTTCATTTAATTTATTTTCTAGTTTATTATATTTATATTTATTTATTCTTTTACTATGATACCAGACCCTCGTGTTTCCCTCTCCCATTCCCCCACCCCTGCCAGAGCTTCATGTATCTGCCAAACATGCTTTTCATCTCTTTCTAGTCTTTCTCACTATTGCTCCATGTGGACAGTTGACTGTTTTGAGCAGAAGTTCACTGTTTCAGGGTCACGTTCTTTGACTGCATCAGTCTTTTCCTGTTGGCTTGTGTGTGTCTGTTTTCCATTACAATGGCCATTAACGCCCAACTGTTTTGTACAAAAAGCTCGGGGCCTACACCCAAGAAAACTTACAACTGGGTACCTTAGGCGACTAGCACTCCACAGTGAGGGATCCCATTCGTTGTTTGTTTTTCTGGGCTGTGTTACTTCACTCAGACATGATGTCCTCTAGCTTCCAGCCATTTTCCTGCAAGCTCGTGATGTCATCTTTCTTTTTACTGCTGCATAGATTCCATTGTGGTAGATGTGTCACATTTTTCTATCCACTCATCAGTTGAGGGCCATTTAGGTTGGTTTTCAGCTCCTTGCTATTGTGAAGAGAAGGCTGCAATAAACATGGCCGTGCATGTATCTACTGTGGTGGGCGTAAGTCTTAAGGGTACAGTGCCGTATCGTGGTAGTGGTATAGGTCCTGGGTCGGGTGGCAAGTTCATTTCAAGTCTTCCAAGGGGCTCCCACACTACCTTTCCAGCTAGTGATTATGAGTTTACATTCCCAACAGCAGTGGATGAGAGTTCCCCTTTCCCAAGCGCTCTTCCAGCACTGTATCATTTGTTTTCTTGATCCTAGCCCAGTCTTATTGGAGTAAGATGATATCTTAAAGTGGTTTCTCATTTGCATTTCCTTAATGATTAATGATGTACAGTTCCTGACATGTTTCCAGATCTTATCTAAGCTGTGCTCCTGCTTTTCTTCTTTTTAGAGAAACGACTGGGGAGTATCTTCAGGTAGAGCTTGTCCTGGACCTTGCATTGGGAAGGTGGCATCAATTACAATGATTGCCATGCTTAGCCTGTCTAGCTCTTGCATCTATCTGGGGTATGAGATGGTTGTGTCGGTGGCCAGGCTCTGTGTTGATTACCTTGTATTGTGCTAATTGTCCTGCTCATGCTTTGTAAAGTGTAGTTCTTCCTTATAGTGGCATGTTTCTTTATTTTTGTGTCATATTATCTGGAAATCAATGCTTGTCAGAATGTATCTGCACGTGAAGTTCCTCCCACTCCTGTGGGTTTTCTCTTCAACTTCTTGATTGTTTCTTTTTGCATGTCCAAAGCTTTTGCAGTTTGATAGAGGTCCCATGTGCAAATTGTCGACCTTGATTTTTTCTTGTGCAGCTGTTGGTGTCCTGTTATTTGAGGAAGTCATTTTCCTGACGACTAGTCTTGGGTCTGCTGTCCTTAACTTTGTTCCTTCTAATCAACCTTCAGGGAGTTTAGGGGGTTTCCAACATTGAGTGTCTTTTTTGGTTTTTTATTTTATAGCCCGCCACCCGCGACATTGAGGTCTTTAATCCATTACTGGAGTTGACGGTTGTTGTAAAGCAGATGGGTTTTAGTTTTATTTCTTCTACAAGTGGTGATCCAGTTTTGCCATATTCACCACTTTTGACTGCATGATGCTGTCTTTTCTCCATTGTGGTTTCCTTGGGCCCCCTTGTCAAATATGATCGTAGCTGGTGACTGAATGTTGATGCTCAGATTTGGAATCTTCAGTTTTGTTCATTGGTCAACCGGTCTGTTTTTGTGCCAGTGACCAGGCTGTTTTTATGACTATCAGCCTGTGTATAGTTTGTTAAATCTGGTATAGAGATCTCCTGTGTAGCTCTTTTCAACTCCAGGGTTGATTTGGCTTATTCCGGCCGGTTTTTTGGTTTTTCAAACTGAATTTAAGAGACTTTTGTTTCCAAGCCTGTGAAGAAACTCTGGGGATTTTGCATTGGATTGCTTAATAATCTATACAAGAGTTTTGGTTAAAATGGACATTTTTACAATGTAATTTTCCCAATCCATGAGCATGGGAGGTTCCATTTTTTTCCACTCTTTCTGAGGTCTTCCTCCAATTTCTTTCTTTACAGGGTTTTAAAATTTTTGTT
Source organism: Rhizomys pruinosus (assembly GCA_009823505.1). Taxonomy (NCBI): domain Eukaryota; kingdom Metazoa; phylum Chordata; class Mammalia; order Rodentia; family Spalacidae; genus Rhizomys; species Rhizomys pruinosus. The sequence continues at coordinate 93,042 of VZQC01002949.1, forward strand.
GTAGAGAGTTCTCTTGGTGTCTTTGTTAGGTTTGTTTCTAAGTATCTTATTGTTTTTGAGGTATTGTGGTGGGAAGGTTCTTTGAATTCTTTCTCCAGTTGCTTGTTTCTTGTGTAGAAGAAGGTTCATTGATTTTTTAAGGGCTTGATTTTGTATCCTGTTAATTTACTGAAACTCTTAAATGCTTCTAGGAGTTTTCTGGGTGGAGTTTTTAGAATCCCTTAAAGTAACACATCTCATCAATCTGCAATAGGGATAGTTTGACTTTCCATTTTCCAAATAGTACTGCTCGAAGCTTTTAATATCTTTTTCTTGCCTTATTGCTCTAGAAGTGTTTCAAGCACTAATATTGAAGAGTCGAGTGGTGACAGGGGGCGCAGCTTGCCGAGTTCCTACTTTTAAAAGGAATGTTTCTGTCGCTTCCACATTTAGGATGATATTGGCTGTGGATTTTCCTGTAATATGGGTTTCTGATTACATTGAGGAATGATCCTCCAATCCAATTCCATCTAAGACTTCAAGCATGAAAGGGACTGCTGAATTTTTGTCAAAGGATATTTCAGCATCAATTGAGATGAATGGTGTGGGTGGTTTTCGTCTTTGATTCCGTTTATGTGTTTGATTGCATGTTTATTGATTTTCCTTATGTTGAACCATCCCTGCATACTCTGGTATGGAAATCCGGTACTACTTGGTCCTGAATGGATTGATACTTTCCTTGATGTGGGTCTGTATGGCGATTTGGCCCAGTATTTTTCTGTTTTTTAGAAATTTTGGGATCTGTGTTCATGGGGGAGATCGGTCTATAATTCTCCATTTTAGTTTTATCTTTGCCTAGTTTTTGGTAATGAGTGTAACTGGCTATCATAGAAGAATTTGGGAGAATTCCCTCTGATTGTATACTTCTGAACAGTTTTCAGTGTAGAAATAGATAGATATATTTGTTGATGGCCAAAATGTTTTATAGAATTTTTTCTGTGAAACCGTCTGGGCCTGGGTTTTATATATTAGATATGGAGAGATATATTATAACACATCCCTCATAATTTATATCATAAGATATATGCGTCTTTGTTATTAAGATAGAATGTAGAGATATAATACTCTTGAGCAAAGACTATAGAGATAGATATAGATATATAGATATTACTATGATATTCTTCTAGATTTTCCAACTGGTAGAGATAAGGTTCTTGTCAATATTCCCAATATATTCTTTTGACTCTTTTGCTTGTCTGTTTTGATATTTCTCCTCTTCATAACACAGATTGTATTGATTTGGAGTTTTTCTTTCTTTTCTTTTTGTTACTTTGGGAACTGAGTTTGATCTAAGTCTATGTTATCTTCAAAGAACAACTTTTGGCTTCGATTGATTTTTGGAATTGTTTTCTTTTTTCTATTTCATGACTTTCTGCTCTGATTTTTGTTTTTCTTCCTGTTCTTGTGTGCATTTAGTGGTTTCATCTGTTGTTGACCTCTTATGTGCTTAGCCACGCTGAGTGTTGCATCATTCACTTGTGCTCTTTCTGTCTTTCTAATTGTAGGGCACCAGGGCTATAACTTCCTCTTAGGACTGCTTTTAAGTATCCCATAGAAGTTTTGGTGTTGTTATTGTCATTTGTCCATTACAGTTCTCAGGAATGTTTTTATTTCTTTCTTTATCTCTTCCTGACACGTCATTATTCAAGATTGTTTTTTAGTCTCATGTGTTCTTGTAGGCAGGAGGAGCTTGTCCTAGGTGTTGATGTTGAGCTTTATGGCTAACTGTGGTCTGACAGGATGCATGAAATATTCATCCTTTTTGTATTTGTAGAGGTTTTCCTGTGTCCCCAGTGTGTGGTCATTTTGGAGAATGTTCCATGGGGTGCTGAGTAGAAAGTGTATTTCTGGTTTTAGGATGGAATGTTTGGTAGAGTCTATGGATCCCATTCTGTATCATATCGTTCGCTTCAGATGTCTCTCTGTTAATTCTTTTGTCCTGTTGACCCTATCCAAGGGACTCAGTGGAATATTGAAATCTCCCACTATGAGTGTACTGGGGTTAGTCTGTGACTTGTGGTCCTGGAGAATTGTCTTTATAAATTTGGTGCACCAGAATTTGGGGCTATATATTCATAATTGTGAAAATCTTCTTGGTGGATTGTTCTTTGATGAAAATGTAATGGCTTCTTTGTCTCTTCTGATTCTTTTACTTTGAAGTCTATTTTTATCCGATATTAAAATAGCAACACCTGCTTTTCTTTTTTGTACCATTTGCTTGGAATATTTTTTCCATCCCTTCACTTTAAGGTGGTGCCTGTCCTTGAATAAGATGTGTTTCTTGTAAGCAGCATATCGATGGATTCTTTTCCTAATTCATCTCCCAGTCTTTGTCTTTTGATTGGGAAATTTAGTCCATTATATTTAAGGTTAGTGACTGATAGGTTTTTGTGTTGCTTCCTTTTGCCTTATTATCCATCTGCAGTTTTGATTTAGGTTTTCTACTTCTGCAGTTTGGCTTTTATTTAGTCTCTTCTTCGTGATCCTGGCATATGGGCTTCTCCTTGCCTGTATTCCAATGTGAGTCCTAAATGCCTCTTCACTGTGTTGAAGGCTTGCTTTGCTTGCCTCCTTCAGATGCTTCTTCGTAATCTCAGTTGGTGGGGGGGGGGGTGCTCTTGCCCAGGCACCTTCCGCTGGGCTCAGGAGATCTCAGTGTTTTCTACTTGAAGCATGTCACAGCCTTCTTGCACTCCAGTACTCTAAGCAACACTTCAGCTCTGTGCTTTGGGAGCATCTATCCCAGCCTTTGATGTTCATGATTCTATTCTCAGATATTTTTTTTACATTCCGTACATATAGCAAATTTACAAAGTCTAAACTCAAACTATACATTAATTGCAAAACATACTTAAGGGTTCACAGTTTAACTGTACAGGTAAAAAATATAACTTTACATTCCAAAATTATATAGCAAGTTGATATATATTTTAATGTACTTAAGAGATTTGTGGGGCTGGAGAGATGGGTCAGTGGTTAAGAGCACTGACTGCTCTTGCAGAGGACCCAGTTCTGATTTCCAGCACCCACATGGCAGCTAAGAACTGTGTTTAACTCCAGTTCCAGGGGAATCTGACACCCTCTTCTGACCTCCGCAGCATTGCATGACACGGATGCACCAACCTACATGCAGATGGTACATTCATATACATAAAAAAAAGAGAGATTTGTGCCGGGCATGGTGGCACATGCTTAAACCCAGCACTTGGGTGGCAGAGGCAGGTGAATTTTTTTTTTTTTTTGTCTTTTTGAGACAGGGTCTCCCTGTAGTCCCAGCTGTCCTGGAACTCACTCTGTAGACCAGCTGGCCTTGACTCACAAAGATCCCCCCTGCCTCTGCCTCCCAAGTGCTAGGATTAAAGGCGTGAGCCACCATGCCCGGCAAGGCATGTGAATTTTTGTGAGTTCAAGGCCAGCCTGGTCTACATAGTGGGTTCCAGGACAGCTGGAGCTACAAGGAGACCCTGCCTCAAAAAGATGGGGAGAGAGAGAGGAAAGAGAGAGAGAGAGAGAGAGAGAGAGAGAGAGAGAGAGTCGTTCTTTCTCATAAATCTTAGAACTGAGGAAAATAGAGACATATACTTCAAGCTCTATCTATAGCAATAAAGGTCAATGTGATATTATTACTGACCAGTTAACCCACTTTGACTTACATATAAGGATTTAACTTTAAAAACCACAAATGAGGGATAACATATGTCATTTGTTTTTCTGAGACTATGTTACCTCACTTGGCATAACAGCTTCCAGTTCCATCCACTTGTCTACAAGTTTCATGATGTCCTTCTTCACCACAGCATAGAACTCCATTGTATAAATGTACCAATCTTCATTATCCACTTGTCATTTGAGGAACTCCTGGGTTGCTCCCAGCTCTTTGCTATTGTGAAAAGAGCAGCAATAAACATGGTTGTGCATGTATCTCTCTTTTTTAAATTTTTTATTAACATTTTTTTTTTCTGTATGTGTATGAATGTATTGTCTGCATGCAGGTTTGTGCACCCATGTCGTGCAATGCCGCAGAGGTCAGAAGACGGCATCGGATTCCCCTGGAACTGGAGTTCTCCTAGAATTGGAGTTTCAGACGGTTCTCAGCTGCCATGTGGGTGCTGGGGATCCAACCCGGGTCCTCTGTAAGAGCGGTCGGCGCTCTTAACTGCTAGGCCATCTCTCCAGCCCCGCATGTATCTCTCTTATAGATGAATCCTTTGGAGTGGTATAATTGGGTCAAATGGTAGGTTCATTTTTAGTTCAAGATTTCTCCACAGTGCTTTCCATAGGGGTTGCATGTGTTTGCAATCCCACCAGCAGTGAATGAGTGTTCCCTTCTCCACACCAATTCCAGCATTTGGTATCATTTGTTTTCTTGATCATAGCCAATCTAACTGGTGTAAGATGAAACTTAAAGTGATTTTGATTTGCATTTCCTTAATTACTAACAATGTTGAACACTTTTTACGATGTTTCTGAGCCTTCTTCTTCTCTTGAGAATTCTCTGTTCAGATATATTTTTTTTAATTTTATTTATTTCTGTATGTGTATGAATGTACTGTCTGCATGTAGGTTTGTGCACCCGTGTTTTGTGGAATGCCGAGGAGGTCAGAAGAGGGTGTCGGATTCCCCTGGAATTGGAGTTTCAGACGGTTCTCAGCCACCATGTGGGTGCTGGGGATTGAACCCGGGTCCTCTGTAAGAGCGGTCGGTGCTCTTAACTGCTAGGCCATCTCTCCAGCCCCTCTGTTCAGATCTTTTAATTGGGTCATTTGTTTTCTTGGTCCTTTGTTTTCTGAATAATTTACATACCCTGGATGTTAAACCTCTGTCAGATGTGTCACTGGTGAAGATTTCCTCTACTCTATGGGTTTTTATTTATTTATTTATTTATTTTTATTTCCGTATGTGTATCAATGTACTGTCTGCATGCAGGTCTGTGCACCCGTGTTGTGCAACGCCGCGGAGGTCAGAAGAGGGCCTCGGATTCCCCTGGAGCTGGAGTTCTCCTGGAATTGGAGTTTCAGACGGCTCTCGGCTGCCATGTGGGTGCTGGGGATCGAACCCGGGTCCTCTGTAAGAGCGGTCGGCGCTCCTAACCGCTAGGCCATCTCTACTCTATGGGTTTTCTCTTTGTTTCTTTTGCTGTACAGAAGCTTTTTAGTTTAATGAGGTCTCACTTGTTGATTGTTGACTTTAATTCCTGTGCAACTGCTGTCTGATACAGAAAGTCTTTTCCTACATCTATATCTTGTAGGTTACTGCCAATGTTTTCTTCTAACATTTTCAGTGTCAGGTTTCACATTGATGTTTTTAATCCATTTAGAATTGACTTTTGTATAAGGTGAAAGGGAGGGGGTTCAATTTCATTCTTCTACAGGTGGTGATCCAATTTTGCCAGCACCATTTTCTGAAGATGCTACCTTTCCTCCATTGAGTGGTTTTTTTTTTTAATTTTTATTTTTTATGGTATGAATGTACTGTCTGCAGGTAGGTTTGTGCACCCATGTTGTGCAATGCTGCGGAGGTCAGAAGAGGGTGTCGGATTCCCCTAGAACTGGAGTTAAAGACAGTTCTCAGCTGCCATGTGGGTGCTGGGGATTGAACCTGGGTCCTCTGCAAGAGCAGTCGGTGCTCTTAATCACTAGGCCATCTCTCCAGCCCCCATTGCGTGTTTTTTGCTCCTTTGTCAAATATCAAGTGGCTGAAATTATATGTACTCAAGTTCGGATCTTCAATTTTATTCCATTGATCTATAGGTCTATGTTTGTGACAGTGCCATGCTGTTTTATGACTAGAGCTCTGTAGTAGAGATTGAAATCTGGTATAGTAATTCCTCCTGTATTACTCTTGTTTGGTCTTTTTGAGACAGGGTCTCCCTTTAGTCCCAGCTGGCCTGGAGCTCAGTGTGTAGACCAGGCTGGCCTTGAACACACAGAGATCTGCCTGCCTCCGCTGGGATTAAAGGCGTGCAGCACCACGCCCCGCCTGCATTACTTTTTTTTTTTTGGTCTTTTTGAGACAGGGTCTCCCTGTAGCCCCAGCTGTCCTGGAACTCGCTCTGTAGACCAGGCTGACCTCACAAAGATCCACCTGCCTCTGCCTCCCGAGTGCTAGGATTAAAGGTGTGCAGCACCATGCCCAGCTGCATTACTCTTTTTGCTCAGAGTTGCTTTGGGGTCTTTTCTTTTTCCATATGTATTTTGAGATTTTTTTTTAATTCTGTGAAAAAAGTCATGGGGGTTTTTATTGGAATTGCATTAAATCTATATATTAATTTGAGTAGGATGGTCATTTTTACTATAATATTACTTCTGATCCATGAGCATGAGAGGGAGTTCCTTCTGTCTTCTGGTGTGCTCCTCAATCGCCTTCAAAGATTTAAAATTTTCATTGTAGAGATCTTTACTGTCTTTGGTCAGGTTTATTCTGAGATTTTTTTTTTTCCTGAGGCTATTGTAAATGGGTTTCCATGTATTTCTCCTCCAATTGCTTGTTATTGGCATATAGAAAGGATACTGATTTTTGTAGATTAATTTGTAACCTGCCACTTTACTGAAATTATTAATTGTTTCTAGGAGTTTTCTGATGAAATTTTTGGTGTCCCTTAGGTATAATATGTCATCTGCAAATAGGGATAGTTTGATCTCCTCTTTTCCAATTAGTACTCCTTTAATTTCCTTCTCTTGTCTTATTACTCTAGCGAGAGTGTCAAGCTCTGTATTGAAAAGGAGTAGAGATAGTGGGCAGCTTTGTTGGGTTCCTTACTTTAAGGGGAATGCTTCTAATTTTTCTCCATTTAGGATGATGTTGGCTGTGAGTTTGTTGCATATAACTTTAATTATGTTGAGGAATGTTCCCTCCAGTCCAATTCCCTCTAGGAATTAATTATTTAAACATAAAGCCATGCTGTATTTTGTCAAAGTTCTTTTCTGCATCAATTGAGATGACCATGTGGTTTTTATCTATGAATCCATTTATATAATTTATGACATTGATTTACATATGTTGAACCATCCCTGCATCTCTGGAATAAAACCAACTTGATTGTGGTGGATAACCTTTTTGATGCATGCCTGTATGTGGTTTGCAAGAATTTTGTTGAGAATTTTTGCATCTATAATCATTATATGGGACTATAGTTTTCTTTTTTGGTTGTGTCTTTGCCTGGTTTTGGCATTAAAGTGATGCTGGCTTCATAGAAGGAATTTGGAAGATTTCCCTCTGCTTCTATCCTTTTGAATAAAGGATAGAAGGTTGTAGGTCCTCTTTAAATGTCTCACAGAATTCTGCTATAAAGCCATCTGGGCTTGGGCTTTTTTTAGTTGGGAGGTTTCATATTACTGTTTTAATTTCCTAATATGTTATGGATCTGTTTAAACTGTTGATCTTTGTTAAGCTTTGGTGAGCCCAATGATTTCAGATATTCATCCATTTCTTTTAAGTTTACAAATTTAATAGAATATAGATGGTTTTTCTATTTTTTTTTTTTTTTTTTTTTTTTTTTGAGACAGGGTCTCCCTGTAGCCCCAGCTGTCCTGGAACTCACTCTGTAGACCAGGCTGGCCTTGAACTCACAAAGATCTGCCTGCCTCTGCCTCCCAAGTGCTAGGATTAAAGGCATGTGCCACCACGCCCGGCTCTTATTTATTTATTTGTTTATTTATTTATTTTTTTGTCTTTTTGAGACAGGGTCTCCCTGTAGCCCCAGCTGTCCTGGAATTCACTCTGTAGACCAGGCTGGCCTTGAACTCACAAAGATCTGCCTGCCACTGCCTCCCAAGTGCTAGGATTAAAGGTGTGCGCCACCATGCCTGGCTTTTTGTTGTCTTTTTGAGACAGGGTCTCCCTGTAGCCCCAGCTGGCCTGGAACTTGCTTTGTACACCAGGCAGGCCTTGAACTCACATAGATCTGCCTGCCTCTGCCTCCTGAAGGCGTGTGCCACAAATCCTGGCTTAGAATATCGATTTTTTTGTCTTTTTTTTTTTCTTTACACAGGAAAACAGAAATAATACAAACTGACAGTAGCTAAACAAAGCAACAAGGACCAAAAAAAGGAGAGGAATTTCCATTTCTTATTCTGGCGAAATAATCAATCTCCAGGGCTTGGCGTTTTTCCCTTCTTTCTTTTCCTGCTCTTTCAGGGATACCAGAAGGATATGTGTTTACCTGCTAGTCCAGGAAGCCTTGAGTTCTCAGCTGAGAAAGAGTCTGGTTAATTTGTGGGGGAGGTCTCATCCCTAAACTGCCTAATAAATTTCTAGCTCCTGTTTAGTTATGTTACCCTCTGAAAAGGGTCACCCCAATTGCCAGAAGGGAATCGGGACACTGACTGCTCTAACTTCTTCCATGTGCCACCAGGCCCAGCTTAGAATACAGATTTTTAAAATAGTCCCACATAATGTTCTGGATCTTTTTATCATCCGTTGTAATGTTTCCCTTTTCATCTCTAATTTTTTTGGAGTTGTTCTTTCTTTCTTTTGGTCAGCTAGGCAAAGGGTCTGTCTATCTTGTTTATCCTTTCAAAGAACCATCTCTTGGACTCATTGATTCTTTGTATTGTTCTTTGTCTCCATTTCATTAATATCTGCTCTGATTTTTATTATTTCTTCTTGTCTGATGGGTTTGGGATTCATTTATTGTCTTTCAACTGTTCTGAGTTGCAACATTAAGTCATTTATTTGTGCTCTTTCTATTTTTTAGTGTAGGCACTTAAAAGTTATAAGTTTCCCTCTTAGGAGTGCTTTTAAAGTGTCCCGGAGGTTTTCTTGTGTTGCAGTGTCATTTTGTTTAATTCCGGGAATATTTTTATTTCTTTCTTCATTTCTCCCTTGGCCAATCATTGTTCAGGAGTGTGTTGTTTAATCTCCATGAGTTCCTGTGGTTAGTAGGGCCTCTTCTGGTGTTGATATTAAGCTTTATTGCGTTGTGGTCTGAGAAAATGCATGGAGTTAAAAAAAATGCATGGAGTTATTTAAATTTTTTGTATTTGTTGAGGTTTGTTCTGTGTCCCAGTATGTGGTTGGTTTTGGAGAAGGTTCCATGGGTTCTGAATAGAAAGTACATTTTTTGGTGTTTGGTTGGAATACTTGGTAGACATCTGTTAGGTCCATTTGGTATATTGTATCGTTCAGTTCAGATGACTCTCTGTTTATTCTTTGTCCAGTTGACCTGTGTAGTGGACACAGCAGGATATTGAAGTCCCCTACGACTAGTGTGGTGGAGTTAATCTGTGCCTAAAAGTCCTATAGAATTGTGTTTATGAAGTTTGGTGCACCAGAGTTTGGTGCCTATAAATTCATAATTATGATATCTTGTTGGTTGTTTCTTTGATAAGAATGAAGTGACCCTCTTCATTTCTTCTGATTAGTTTCAGTTTGATGTCTATTTTATCTGATATTAGAATAGCAACTCCTGCCTGTTTCTTAGTGCTGTTTGCTTGGAATTTTTTTTCATCCTTTCACCTTAAGATAGTGCCTATCCCTGAAGGTGAGATGGGTTTTTTGCAGACAACAAAAAGATGGGTTTTGTTTCTTAATCCATTCCACTAGTCTGTGCCTCTTGATTAGAGAGTTCAGTCCATTGATATTTAAAGTTATTATTGAGGGATGTATATTGCTTCCCATCATTTTGGTTTCTTATTCTAGGTTTGTATTTCCACAGTTATACCTTCATTAAGTATTTTCTGTTGTTTCTTGGGCATAGTCGTTCCTACCTTCTGCTCTCTGTATTGCTTCAAGTCTTCTCTTGAAGGGCTGGGTTTCTGGACATGAATTTCAGCCTGTTTATGTTATGAAAGATTCCCTTTCTCTTTCAACTATAATAGACATTTTTGCTGGGTAAAGTATTCTGGGTTGACATCTATAGTAATTTAGAACTGGGAATACTTTGGTCCAAGCTCTTCTGGCTTTCATTGTTTGCACTAAAAAATCAGCTGTAATTCTGATGGGTTTTCATTTATATGTGACTTGTTTTTCTTTTGCAGCTTTAAGTATTCTTTCTTTGTTTTGAACATCTAGTGTCTTTACTATGATATGGTGTGGAGAATTTTTTTTCTTGTTTGGTCTACTTGGTGTTCTATATGCTTCTTGTATTTGTATGGGTATATCTTTCCTTAATTTGGGAAAAATTTCTTCTACATTCCTGTTGAAAATTTGGTCAATACTGTTATCCTGGGATTCTTCTACTTCATCTATACATATGTTGGGTATGTTTGATCTTTTCATGTTCTCCCACAGTTCCTGGTTATTCCATTCTTTTTTCTTTTTTTTTTTTNATTCTAAGATTGTAGGCATACACCAGTGTGGTGGTTTGAATGAGTGTACCCCATAGGCTGTAAGTATTCAGACATTTGTCTCCAGTTGGTGGCACTGTTTTTGGAGGTCTTAGAAAGTGTGGCTGTAATTGGAGTTTCAGACGGTTCTCGGCCACCATGTGGGTGCTGGGGATCGAACCTGGGTCCTCTGTAAGAGCAGTCGGCGCTCTTAACTGCTACGCCATCTCTCCAATTCCAGGAGAACTCCAGTTCCGGGGGAATCCGACACCCTCTTCTGACCTCTGCGGCATTGCATGACACTAGTGCACAGACTTGCATGCAGACAGTACATTCATACACATACAGAAATAAAATTAATAAAAAAAATTAAAAAAAAGAAGGTGTGGCTGTGCTAGAGGAAGTATGTCACTGGGGGCAGGTTTAGTGAGTTTAATAAGCCTTGTGGTCTCCAGTCGCTCTCTCTGCTTCCTGTGCTCATTGTGAGATGTGACCCTGGGCTTGCTGCTCCAGCTCCAGCTGCCATGCCTCCCGCCACAATGGACTCTAATTCCTGGAACTGTCAATTGTAAGCTCAAATAAACTCTTCCTTTTATAAGTTCCTTTGGTCATGGTGTTTTATCACAGCAACAGAAAAGTGACTAATACAACTTCCTTTTTCATTTCAGTGTGAGTTTTCTTCAGTGTTTCTGTATCTTTTGTGAATTCATTCAACAGTTTATCTTCTTTTTATTTTTTTTTAATTTTTTAATTCTATTTATTTTGTATGTGTATGAATGTACTGTCTGCATGCAGGTTTGTGCACCCATGTCATGCAATGCTGCGGGGGTCAGAAGAGGATGTCAGATTCCCCTGGAACTGTACTTAAAGACGGTTTTCAGCCACCATGTGGATGCTGGGGATCGAATCCGGGTCCTCTGCAAGAGCAGTTGGCGCTCTTAACTGCTAGGCTATCTCTCTAGCCCCACAGTTTATCTTCTTTTACTTCTTTGATTTGTGTGTTCTTTAAATTCTCTGATCATGTTTATGATAGTTCTTTTAAGATCTATGTCCTGTGTTACATCTAGGGGGTCCTTGTTATAGGAGTCTTCTACAGGACTAGTAGTATTTGGTTTTTCATGTTATTGTTTTTCCGTTGTGATTTTGGCATTTGGATTTCTTTTGTTGTTTATTATTCTAGTATGAGGCTCAAGTGTTTCTTTATTGACTTGAAGACTGGCTTTGCTTGTATTCTTCAGATGTCTTCGTTGTCTTACTTGGTATGCCAGGGTGGTTGGTCTAGGCTTCAAGTTCTCACTTCTGACACTGTACTGAAGAGCCCAGCCACCCCTCACCCAGCTAGTCAGGAGCTCCTCTAGGCCCAGCAACAATGGGGCATGCTTGAATACCACACCACGTGGGGTCTGCCCACCAGCTCGCCTGGGCTGGCTGCAAATGACTGGATCTGGGTCCAGGGGCGGGGAAGTCTAGCCTGGAGCTGAGGGAGGGGCCCTGGTGCTCCCCAGATGGTGGGTAGGGAGTTTGGAAACCAGCACACACAGTCAGGGACTCTCACCACCAAGTGGAGGCCATCCTCATACACTCACTGGGAGGGATGTACTCACAGAACCACTGCACCATGTGGGGTCTGCCTATGGGCTCTCCAGGCCTCGTTGTCTGTGTCTGGGTCCAGAGGCAGGGAAGCCTAGCCTGGAGCCAAAGGAAGGGTCCCAGGTTTCCCTATATATTGAGCTGGGAGTCGGGAATGTAGCTGCGCTCTTGCTCCCCTTTTCTACCTCCTACCAGGTGGAATGTCTTATCTTGAGGAAATTGCTACACAAAAGGTAAGCCAGGCAGGAGGATTCCTTGAGCCTAGGAGTCTGAGGCCTGCCTGGGTAATAGGGTGACAATCCTAAAAATACAAAGAGAGGGGCTGGAAAGATGTCTGGTGGTTAAGAGCACTTGCTGCTCACTCACATGCTAGATAGTGACTATCTATAAGTTCAGTGCCAGGGGATCCAATGCCCTCTCTAACCTCTGTGGGCTCTGTGTTCACATGGTATACTTGCATACATATAGGCAAAATACTCATAAAATACCAAAAAGCTAATTATTCTATAAGGAGTGGGGTTAATAAGATTAGAACATTTACAAAAAATAAATTGTATAATACTGGCATAGATTGTGTGTGTGTGTGTGTGTGTGTGTGTGTGTGTGTATTAAATAAAACAACTAAAAGAACCTGCAATTCTAGAAATATACACAGAAGAACTAAAAACAGGTATCAAGCCCGGCGTGGTGGCACACGCCTTTAATCCTAGCACTTGGGAGACAGAGGCAGGCGGATCTTTATGTGTTCAAGACCAGCCTGGTTTACAGAGCGAGTTCCAGGACATCTGGAGCTACATAGAGACCCTGCCTTGAAAAGACCAAAAAACAAAAAACACCAGGTATCAAACAAAAGCCTGTACAAGAATATTAATAGCAACAATATTCCTAACATCTAAAGGGTATAATCTAAATGAGGGACTAGAGAGATGGCTCAGTGATTAAGAGCATAGGTTGTGGGGCTGGAGAGATGGCCTAGCGATTAAGAGCACCGACTGCTCTTGCAGAGGACCTGGGTTCGATCCCCAGCACCCACATGGAGGCTGAGAGCTGTCTTTAACTCCAGTTCCAGGGGAGTCCAACACCCTCTTCTGACCTCCATGGCACTGGAGGTGCACAGACCTACATGCAGACAGTACACTCATACACATATGAAAATAAATTTTAAAAATTAAAAAAAAGATTTATTTTAAAAAAACCGGGGCTGGGGAGATGGCCTGGAGGTTGAGAGCACTGACTGTTCTTGCGGACAACCTGGGTTCGATCCGCAGCACCTGCATGGCGGCTGAAAAAAAAACCGTCTTTAACTCCAGTTCCAGGGGGGTCCAACGCCCTCTTCTGACCTCCACAGTGTTGCACGACACGGTGCACAAACCTGCATGCAGACAGTGCATTCATACACATATGAAAATTAAAAAAAAGTTTTAAAAGCATAGGTTGCTCTTGCAGAGGACCCTGGTTCCATTCCCAGCACCCACATGGCAGTTAACTGCCTTGGAACTCCAGTTACAGGAGAATCATATGCCCTCTGCTGACCTCCATAGGCACTGCACAACACAGGTGCACCTACATACATGCAGGCAATACACTTATACACATAAAATAAAAATTATAAAATATAAAAAGATCTAAATGAGCCAGGTGTGGTGGCATATGCCTTTAATTCACGTACTCCAGAGACAGAGGCAGAGACAGAGGCAGAAGCAGAGGCAGAGGCAGAGGCAGGCAGAGGCAGAGGCAGGCAGATCTCTGTGAGTGCAATGGCCACACTGCTCCACATAGTGACTTCCAGGATGGCTGGGACTAGGGAGACCCTGTTTAAAAAAAAAAGGATAACTAAATGCCCACCAACTGATGATTGGATAAAGACATGGCATATTCATATACAAAATTATTAGGCCATAAAAGAATGAAATGTTGATTGAAGCTACAATTCATTTGAATCCTGAAGACATCCTTCCTTGTAATAAAACCAATTATAAAAGCCTATATATACTATGACTCCATTAATACAAAATACCCAGAATATGCAAATCCCAGATGAGTGATTTTTCCTTCTTCTTTTCCTCTCCCTGTCCTCTCTCCTCTAGTGTGTATGTCTGGGGCATTCATGTGAGCAGGCTGGTGCATGCACCTATATGTGTGCACAGGGGAGGACACTGGGTGCTATGGTGGTTTGAATGAAAATCATTCCCCAGAAGTTCTGAGTCTTTGAATACTTGGTCATAATTAGTAGGGGTCTCTAGGAGCTGTGGCCATGCTGGAGGAAGCGTGTCACCAAGGGTGAGCTTGTTGCACTTTGAATTTGTGGTCACTCTGCTTCCTGTACCTGCTTAAAGATGTGAGCACTCAGCTTTCTTTTCCTGCTACCTCAAGCCATGCCTCCCCTGCTGTGACGGACTCTTCTCTCTCCTGAAGTGTACGCCAATAAACTCTTCCTTGATCATGGTGTTTCATCACAGCAATAGAAGAGTCACTAGTACAGGTCTCCTCCTCTGTTTTTCTCCATCTTACTCCTTGAAGTAGCAACGGTCCCAGTTCTGATGGAAACCTTTTTTGCACTGGGAATATGCAGTTTTGGCAGGGCAGGACATCTTGGTGACGGGCCTTCTTAGGGCACTTGTTCTTCCAGTGTCCCTTTTCACCGCACTTAAAACATGTTCCTCCTGGGCTCACTGCTGCCGCAAAGGCTTGTGCCAGTGAGGTGGCTTTGTGGGCAGCTGTTCCTATGTCCTGTGTGACCATCTATCTATCATAACGCTCCTCCTCCAACCTGACAGGCATGAAGGCACTCAGAGGTCATGCAGTCCCAGACTATACTCCAAAGGAGGATAGCTCTGGCCCCTGAGTCTGAGATTTTTCTCTCTAGGCTTCCTTTTTGATCTTAGTATAAAGGTCTGAAAGGGGCTCATCAGGCCTCTGTTGGAGGAACATGAGGGAGGAAACCAAGGGAGGTCCTGAGGGGGGCATAGTCCAGTCCCAGGCTTGGAGGGCACAAAGGCGCACCTGATCGTAGTAACCAGAGGGAAGACCAGCCTGTTGTATGCCTGTGGACCAGTTGCCCTGTCCAAACAATGCATCATAGTCCCAAGTTATGTTGGCCTGATTTGCATCCTTTCTAGGCTGCTGCATGCATTCATCCCAGTATAGGGCCTCCCACTGCAAGAAAAGTGGGCCTGGCAGAGAGGAATTGCTAATGTCTTGCCAGTTTTGGGGGGTGTTGAGGGTGGCATGGAAACTGTACAAGATGGACTTTGTCTGTGGAGCATGTACCCCATCTTCCCAGACTGCCTGCCTTAACTTCTTGAGGTCTCCCCCCCAATATGGATACCAGTTTAAGGGCCTGTTTCTTGTAGGGGCCACGTTAACAGGCAGGGCCTGGGAACTGGCCTCAGTAGTCTTATCTCTTGCCCTACAAAGCTGTTGAGATATGGTGAGGTCTGGAGCACTTGGGTGATGGCGGGCTTATCAGATACACCAGGAGGGTCATGAGGGGTACAAAAGAGTGAGCTGAGGGAGGGGGAGTTCATCTTAAAACTGGACGGCTCCCTCTGGATGTTTTCTATGGATCACTTAAGGGAGGATAAGTCTGACACTGGGTGGTCCTCAGGGCTGTCCTGTCAGAGTCCTCAGAAGAGGCCTCTGTGAGAGCTTTAGGGTTGTCCTCTCTTTGCTCCCCTGGGGGTTTAACAGGACACATGCATTGTCAAATGGCAGCAATGATTGGCAAAAACTGGAGGGGCGGGTCTTGGATTTCCCTACAGTGGAAAAGATAGGCTACCTAGGTCCAGGTCTCAGCGTCTTATGGGTCCCCGGCGGCTATGTTTAGAACCTCTCCCAGAACGAAGAGGCCTCCCTTTGAGACAATTTGACCCCTCTACTCTTCAGTAATGTCCTAAGCCCATGGACCTGGGGGTCCCTCTGGTGTGCAGGAGCACTTCCCATTGATAAAGAAAGAGAAATGCCTATGTCCTAAGAGAACGTTCTCAGTGGCGGAGGCCACTGGGGGAGTCTACCTAGTACACGATGCAAGCCTGACGTCAAATTTCAGAAATCCGGTGACCGCCCTAAGGGTTCTTAACTGGTTGTTGAGTTACCGGGTTTGACATGAAAAAAAGAGGTGTTCAAGACAAGAGGTTATTCCAAACACCTTGTCAGGCGGTTGGGGTCCAGTCAGAGGACGTGTGCCTTCTGCACACACCAAAGAGTAGTCTTGGTCAGACAACGTCATTTGCCCTACATCTTAACAGGTCCCACACGACAGCGCAAACCAAAATTAAAAGACAAGAACTTGCCAATCCTCAGAGCGGGATGGGGAAGACTTACCTAGCTGATGTCCCTCAAAGGGGCGCGCTCGCCCTTTCCTGCGCTTCTCTCCGGCCGTCTCTCCAGCCCCCTTATTCTATTTTTTTTTTTTTCCGTCTTTTTGAGACTGGGTCCCCCTGTAGCCCCAGCTGTCCTGGAACTCACTCCGTAGACCAACTCACAAAGATCCGCCTGCCTCTAACTCCCAAGTGCTGGGATTAAAGGCCGGCGCCACCACACCCGGCTCCCCTTATTCTATTTTTTTTTTTTTTTTGTCTTTTCGAGCCCTTATTCTATTTTAAATAACAGTGAAGTGCTTAGAAGATATTAAGAGTCATCTTTCAGCCTAATAAAGAAAAAAATCATAAACTGAAGATGCTAAAACCTATGATATATGTGGCATGCATATATGCATATTTTGGAGTGATGCATATTGGAAAGAATAACAACAACAAAAAGACTGGGTCAGGGGGCTGGAGAGATGGCTTAGCGGTTAAGAGGGCCCACTGCTCTTGCAGAGGACCAGGGTTCGATCCCCAGCACCTACATGGCGGCTGAGAGCCGTCTTTCACTCCATTCCAGGGGAATCCGATGCCCTCTTCTGACCTCCGCAGCATTGCATGACACGGGTGCACCAACCTACATGCAAACATTACATTCATACACATTCAAAAATAAATAAATAAAAGGAAATGCACAAAGCTTCAATAAAAAATTGGCTTTGAAAAAGAAATAAATAAATAAATAAATAAATAAGATAGTAAAATAACAACAGTAACTGGATAATGATGGTGATGATAATTCAGATATACAGTTTTTTTAGATAATTTCTCATTGTGTAGCTCTGGCTGACTTAGTACTCACTATGTAAACCAGACTGGCATTGAACTTGCATCAATACTGCCTCTGCTCTCAAAGTGCTAAGTATATAGGTGTGCACATGCCTGTTAAGTATAAATCATTCTTTACAACCATCTTGTGAGATATACATTACTATCTCCATTTTACAGATAGAAGACTGAGGTTTAGCAAAGCTGAGTAATTTCCCAAAGTCATTCAGCAAACAAGTTGAGACGATGGAGTAAAAGTTGAGAGTGAGGGGCTGGAGAGATAGCCTAGCAGTTAAGAGCACCGACCGCTCTTGCAGAGGACCCAGGTTCGATCCCCAGCACCCACATGGCAGCTGAGAACCGTCTGTAACTCCAATTCCAGGAGAACTCCAGTTCCAGGGGAACCGACACACCTCTTCTGACTCTCGCAGTGTTGCACGACACGGGTGGCACAGACCTACATGCAGACAGTACATTCATACACATTCAAAAATAAAAAATTTTAAAAAAATTAAAAAAAAAGTTTGAGAGTTCACTTAGACTTCTGCTTCTCAAATCCAAGCTTCTCATCATACAGTGAGGTAGTTACTGCATAGGTGTAAGATCAGACTGAATACATATTCTGTCCGTCCTGCTTACCTTTTAACTGGGAGATGGGCAGTACTGAGGATGAACCGAGAGCCTTGTGCATGTAGGCGAGTGCTTACCACTGAGCTCTATATCTTAGCCCCACCCCTCTNTGTCTCCTGGTTGGTGGCATGTTTTGGGTTTAGAAGGGTGTGGCCATGCTAGAGGAAGCACGTTATTGGGGCAGGCTTAGTGAGTTTAACAAGCCTGTGGTCTCCAGTCACTCTCTCTCTGCTCTCTGTGTGCTCATTGCGAGATGTGACCTCGGCTTGCTGCTCAGCCAGCCACCATGCTCTCCACACCAATGGACCTAATTCCTTGGAACTGTCAATTGTAAGCTCAAATAACTCTTCCTTTTATAAGTTCCTTTGGTCATGGTGTTTTATCACAGCAAACAGAAAAGTGACTAAGACAACTTCCTTTTTCATTTCAGTGTGGAGTTTCTTCAGTGTTTCTGTATCTTTTGTGAATTCTTCAACAGTTTATCTTCTTTTTATTTTTTTTTAATTTTTTAATTCTATTTATTTTGTATGTGTATGAATGTACTGTCTGCAGTGCAGGTTTGTGCACCTGTCATGCATGCTGCGGGTCGAGAAGAGGATGTCAGATTCCCCTGGAACTTAATTAAGACGGTTTTAGCCACCATGTGATGCTGGGGATCGAACCCGGGCCTCTGGCAAGAGCAGTTGGCGCTCTTAACTGCTAGGCTTATCTCTCTACCCCAACAGTTTATCTTTCTTTTAACTTCTTTGATTTGTGTGTTCTTAAATTCCTGATCATGTGTTTATGATGTTCTTTTAAGATCTATTGTCCTGTGTTACATCTAGGGGGTCCTTGTTTATAGGAGTCTTCGACAGGACTAGTAGTATTGGTTTTTTCAGTTATTGTTTTTTTCCGTTGTGATTTTGGCATTTGGATTTCTTTTGTTGTTTATTAATTCTAGTATGAGGCTCAAGTGTTTCTTTATTGACTTGAAGACTGCTTTGCTTGTTTTTTTTGAGCTTTCAATTCTCGATCTTATACTTGAGACCAGCTATGTTCTAAACAGGTCTAGTCAGGAGCTCCTCTAGGCCCAGCAACAATGGGGCATGCTTGAATACCACACCACGTGGGGTCTGCCCACCACTCCCTGGGCTGGCTGCAAATACTGGATTTGGGTCCAGGGGCAGGAAAGCTTAGCTTGGAGCTGAGGGAGGGGCCCTGGTGCTCCCCAGATGGTGGGTAGGGAGTTTGGAAACCAGCACACACAGTCGGGGACTCTCACCACCAAGTGGAGGCCACCTCATACACTCACTGGGAGGGATGTACTCACAGAACCACTGCACCATGTGGGGTCTGCCTATGGGCTCTCCAGGCCTCGTTGTCTGTGTCTGGGTCCAGAGAGGGAAGCCAGAGCTGGAGCCAAAGGAAGGGTCCCAGGTTTCCCTATATATTGAGCTGGGAGTCGGGAATGTAGCTGCGCTCTTGCTCCCCTTTTCTACCTCCCACCAGGTGGAATGTCTTATCTTGAGGAAATTGCTACACAAAAGGTAAGCCAGGCAGGAGGATTCCTTGAGCCTAGGAGTCTGAGGCCTGCCTGGGTAATAGGGTGACAATGCCTAAAAATACAAAGAGAGGGGCTGGAAAGATGCGGGTGTTTAGAGCACTTGCTGCTCACTCACATGCTAGATAGTGACTATCTATAAGTTCAGTGCCAGGGGATCCAATGCCCTCTCTAACCTCTGTGGGCTCTGTGTTCACATGGTATACTGCATACATATAGGCAAAAACGTCATAAAATACCAAAAAGCTAATTATTCTATAAGGAGTGGGGTTAATAAGATTAGAACATTTACAAAAAATAAATTGTATAAATACTGGCATAGATTGTGTGTGTGGTGTGTGTGTTGTGTGTGTGTGTATTAAATAAAAAAACTAAAAGAACCTGCAATTCTAGAAAATACACAGAAGAACTAAAAACAGGTATCAAGCCCGGCGTGGTGGCACAACGCTTTAATCCTAGCACTGGGAGACAGAGGCAGGCGGATCTTTATGTGTTCAAGACCACCTGTTTAACAGAGCGAGTTCAGGAATCTGGGGCTCATAGAGACCCTGCCTTGAAAGGACCAAAAACAAAAAACACCAGGTATCAAACAAAAGCCTGTACAAGAATATTAATAGCAACAATATTCCTAACATCTAAAGGGTATAATTAAATGAGGGACTAGAGAGATGGCTCAGTGATTAAGAGCATAGGTGGTGGGGCTGGAAGATGGCCTAGCGATGTAAGAGGCACCGACTGCTCTTGCAGAGGACCTGGGTCGATCCCCAGCACCCACAGGGAGGCTGAGACTGTCTTTAACTCCAGTTCCAGGGGAGTCCAACACCCTCTTCGTGACCTCCATGGCACTGGAGGGGTGCACAGACCTACATGCAGACAGTACACTCATACACATATGAAAAATAAATTTTAAAAAGTAAAAAAAAGATTTATTTTAAAAAACCGGGCGGGGAGATGGCCTGGAGGTGAGAGCACTGACTGTTCTTGCGGACAACCTGGGTTCGATCCGCAGCACCTGCATGGCGGCTGAAAAAAAAACCGTCTTTAACTCCAGTTCCAGGGGGGGTCCAACGCCCTCTTCTGACCCCACATGTTGCACGACACGGTGCACAAACCTGCATGCAGACAGTGCATTACAACTATAAAAATTAAAAAAAGTTTTAAAAGCATAGGTTGCTCTTGCAGAGGACCCTGGTTCATTCCCAGCACCCACAGGCAGTTAACTGCCTGGAAACTCTCCAGTTACAGGAGAATCATATGCCCTCTGCTTGACCTCCATAGGCACTGCACAACACAGGTGCACCTACATACATGCAGCAATACACTATACACATAAAATAAAATAAAAAATAAATATAAAAAGATCAAGAGCCAGGTGTGGTGGCATATGCCTTTAATTCACGCACTCCCAGAGAGACAGAGGCAGAGACAGGGCAGAAGCAGAGGCAGAGGCAAAGGCAGGGCATAGGGCAGAGGCAGTCAGATCTCTTTGAGTGCAATGGCCACACTGCTCCACATAGTGACTTCCTCAGGAGGCTGGGACTAGGGAGACCCTGTTTAAAAAAAAAGGATAACTAAATGCCCACCAACTGATGATTGGATAAAGACATGGCATATTCATATACAAAATTATTAGGCCATAAAAGAATGAAATGTTGATTGAAGCTACAATTCATTTGAATCCTGAAGACATCCTTCCTTGTAATAAAACCATTATAAAAGCCTATATATACTATGACTCCATTAATACAAAATACCCAGAATATGCATCCCAGATGAGTGATTTTTCCTTCTTCTTTCTCTCCCTGTCCTCTCTCCTCTAGTGTGTATGTCTGGGGCATCATGTGAGAGAGCTGGTGCATGCACCTATATGTGTGCACAGGGGAGGACACTGGGTGCTATGGTGGTTTGAATGAAAATCATTCCCCAGAAGTTCTGAGTCTTTGAATACTTGGTCATAATTAGTAGGGGTCTCTAGGAGCTGTGGCCATGCTGGAGGAAGCGTGTCAACCAAGGGTGAGCTTGTTGCACTTTGAATTTGTGGTCACTCTGCTTCCTGTACCTGCTTAAAGATGTGAGCACTCAGCTTTCTTTTCCTGCTACCTCAAGCCATGCCTCCCCTGCTGTGACGGACTCTTCTCTCTCCTGAAGTGTACGCCAATAAACTCTTCCTTGGTCATGGTTTTCATCACAGCAATAGAAGAGTCACTAGTACAGGTCTCCTCCTCTGTTTTTCTCCATCTTACTCCTTGAAGTAGCAACGGTCCCAGTTCTGATGGAAACCTTTTTTGCACTGGGAAATGCAGTTTTGGCAGGGCAGGACATCTTGGTGACGGGCCTTCTTAGGGCACTTGTTTTTCCAGTGTCCCTTTTCACCGCACTTAAAACATGTTCCTCCTGGGCTCACGCTGCTGCAAAGGCTTGTGCCAGTGAGGTGGCTTTGTGGGCAGCTGTTCCTATGTCCTGTGTGGACCATCTATCTATCATAACGCTCCTCCTCCAACCTGACAGGCATGAAGGCACTCAGAGGTCATGCAGTCCCAGACTATACTCCAAAGGAGGATAGCTCTGGCCCCTGAGTCTGAGATTTTTCTCTCTAGGCTTCCTTTTTGATCTTAGATAAAGTCTGAAAGGGTCTCATCAGGCCTCTGTTGGAGGACATGAGGGAGGAAACCAAGGGAGGTCCTGAGGGGGGCATAGTCCAGTCCCAGGCTTGGAGGGCACAAAGGCGCACCTGATCATAGTAACCAGAGGGAAGCCAGCCTGTTGTATGCCTGTGGACCAGTTGCCCTGTCCAAACAATGCATCATAGTCCCAAATTTTGTTGGCCTGATTTGCATTCTTTCTCATCGGCTGCTATGCAATTCATCCGCACCCGTATAGGGCCTCCTCACTGCACCAGTACTCCACAAGGTGGGCCTGGCAGAGAGGAATTGCTAATGTCTTGCCAGTTTTGGGGGGTGTTGAGGGTGGCATGGAAACTGTACAAGATGGACTTTGTCTGTGGAGCATGTAACCCATCTTCCCAGACTGCCTGCCTTAACTTCTTGAGGTCTCCCCCCCAATATGGATACCAGTTTAAGGGCCTGTTTCTTGTAGGGGCCACGTTAACAGGCAGGGCCTGGGAACTGGCCTCAGTATTCTTATCTCTTGCCCTACAAGTGTTGAGATATGGTGAGGTCTGGAGCACTGGGGTGATGGCGGGCTTATCAGATACACCAGGAGGGTCATGAGGGGTACAAAAGAGTGAGCTGAGGGAGGGGGAGTTCATCTTAAAACTGGACGGCTCCCTCTGGATGTTTTCTATGGATCACTTAAGGGAGGATAAGTCTGACACTGGGTGGTCGCCAGGGCTGTCCTGTCAGAGGTCCTCAGAAAGAGCGCTCTGTTGGAGAGCTTTAGGGTTGTCCTCTCTTTGCTCCCGCCTGCGGGGGGGGGGTTGGGTGGGGGTTTAACAGGACACATGCATTGTCAAATGGCAGCAATGATTGGCAAAAATGGAGGGGCGGGGTCTTGGATTCCCTACAGTGGAAAGATAGGCTACCTAGGGTCCAGGTCTCAGGTCTTATGGTCCCCGCGGCATGGGCTGTGTTTAGAACCTCTCCCAGAAGCGAGAGGCCTCCCTTTGAGACAATTTGACCCCTCTACTCTTCAGTAATGTCCTAAGCCCATGGACCTGGGGGGTCCCTCTGGTGTGCAGGGAGCACTTCCCATTGATAAAGAAAGAGAAATGCCTATGTCCTAAGAGAACGTTCTCAGTGGCGGAGGCCACTGGGGGAGTCTACCTAGTACACGATGCAAGCCTGACGTCAAATTTCAGAAATCCGGTGACCGCCCTAAGGGTTCTTAACTGGTTGTTGAGTTACCGGGTTTGACATGAAAAAAAGAGGTGTTCAAGACAAGAGGTTATTCCAAACACCTTGTCAGGCGGTTGGGGTCCAGTCAGAGGACGTGTGCCTTCTGCACACACCAAAGAGTAGTCTTGGTCAGACAACGTCATTTGCCCTACATCTTAACAGGTCCCACACGACAGCGCAAACCAAAATTAAAAGACAAGAACTTGCCAATCCTCAGAGCAGGATGGGGAAGACTTACCTAGCTGATGTCCCTCAAAGCGGGCGCGCTCCGCCCTTTCTGCGCTTCTCTCGGCCGTCGCCAGCCCCCTTATTCTATTTTTTTTTTTTCCGTCTTTTGAACGGGTCCCCTGTAGCCCCAGCTGCCTGGAACTCACTCGAGACCAACTGGCCTATCAAAGATCCGCCTGCCCTAATCCCAAGTGCTGGGATTAAAGGCCGGGCCACACCACCCGCGCTCCCCTTATTCTATTTTTTTTTTTTTTTGTCTTTTCGAGCCCTTATTCTATTTAAATAACAGTGAAGTGCTTAGAAGAATTAAGAGTCATCTTTCAGCCTAATAAAAAAAAATCAAAATGAAGATGCTAAAACCATGATATATGTGGCATGCATATATCATATTGAGTGATGCATATTGGAAAGAATAACAACAACAAAAAGACTGGGGTCAGGGCTGGAGAGATGCTTACGGTTAAGAGGGCCCACTCGCTCTGCAGAGGACCGGGTTCGATCCCCAGCACCTACAGGCGGCTGAGAGCTCTTTCTTCACTCCATTCCAGGGAATCGAGCCCCTTCTGACCTCCGCAGCATTGCATGACACGGGTGCACCACACCTACATGCAAACATACATTCATACACATTCAAATAAAATAAATATAAAAAAAATTAAAAAAATAATTTAAAAAAGACTGGGTCAAAGAACTGACTGAAACAGTAAACTTCTGCATCGAGAATTTTTGAGAGAGACTGAGAAAAAATGAAAAACATGTTTGGCAGAATGCAAATGAGCTCTGGTGGGGTGGGGGGCAGGGACAGGGGCACGGGTCTAGATTTGATTTGAAATTTTGTATGAAATGCACAAAGCTTTGGGCTGGAGAGATGGCCTAGCGGTTAAGAGCACTGACCGCTCTTGCAGAGGACCCGGGTTCGATCCCCAGCACCCACATGGCAGCCGAGAACCGTCTGAAACTCCAATTCCAGAACTCCAGTTCCAGGGGAATCTGACTCCGTCTTTTTGTACGACACGGGTGCACAAACTTGCATGCAGACAGTACGTTCATACACATACAAAAATAAATTTAAAAAATATTAAAAAAAAGATGCACAAAGCTTCAATAAAAAATTGGCTTTGAAAAGAAATAAATAAATAAATAAATAAGAAGATAGTAAAATACAACAGTAACTGATAATGATGGTGATGATATTCAGATATACAGTTTTTTTTAGATAATTTCTCATTGTGTAGCTCTGCTGACTTAGTACTCACTACGGTAACCAGACTGGCATTGAACTTGCATCAATACTGCCTCTGCCTCAAAGTGCTAAGTATATAGGTGTGCACATGCCTGTTAAGTATAAATCATTCTTTACAACCATCTTGTGAGATATACATTACTACTACCATTTTACAGATAGAAGACTGAGGTTTAGCAAAGCTGAGTAATTTCCCCAAGTCATTCAGCAAACAAGTTGAGACGATGGAGTAAAAGTTGAGAGTGAGGGGCTGGAGAGATGCCTAGCAGTTAAGAGCACCGACCGCTCTGCAGAGGACCCGGTTGGTTGATCCCAGCACCCAATGGCAGCTGAGAACCGTCTGTAACTCCAATTCCAGGAGAACTCCAGTTCCAGGGGAACCGACACCTCTTCTGACCTCGCAGTGTTGCACGACACGGGTGGCACAGACCTACATGCAGACAGTACATTCATACACATTCAAAAATAAATAAATTTTAAAAAATTAAAAAATAAAGTTGAGAGTTCACTTAGACTTCTGCTTCTCAAATCCAAGCTTCTCATCATACAGTGAGGTAGTTACTGCATAGGTGTAAGATCAGACTGAATACATATTCTGTCCGTCCTGCTTACCTTTTAACTGGGAGATGGGCAGTACTGAGGATGAACCGAGAGCCTTGTGCATGTAGGCGAGTGCTTACCACTGAGCTCTATATCTTAGCCCCACCCCTCTTTTTTTTTTTTTTGTCTTTTTGAGACGGGTCTCCCTTAGCCCCAGCTGTCCTGGAACTCACTCTGTAGTCCCAGGCTGGCCTTGAAACTCACAAAGATCCACCTGCCTCTGCTCCCAAATGCTAGGATTAAAGGCATGCGCCACCCACGCTGGACACACCAAGCCCCCCCTTTTTTTTTACTGAGTTACCCAAATTGTTTTGAATTTGTCTATAGCTCAGGCAGGATTTGGAACTTGTAATCCCCTTTTCTGGGCCCCATCTTCTCCACTTAATCTTTTTGATGGTTTCATTTACCAAAAGGGGATAAGAGCAGTGTTTATACACAGTTGGATGACTGTAGAGACAGTGCATATAAAGCACTTAGAACAGTATCTGTTACATACTAAATGCTCAATGAATGTAACATTTATTACTGTTTTACATTGAACCAATCAATGTCTGATAAATACTGGGTACCTGGATAAAAAACATCATTTTTTTTGGCCCCTTTTTTTTTGAGACAGGGTCTCCCGTGAGCCGCCGGCTGTCCTGGAACTTGCTCTGTAAGACTAGGCTGGCCTTGAACTCACAAAGATCAGCGCCCTGCCCGAGTGCTAGGATTAAAGGTGTGCACCACCAGGCTCCCCCCGAAAAAAATCTATGTAGAAGATTGCTAGATTACTCACTCCACTGTCAAGCTGAGACTAGAGTCTCTTACCAATACAGAAAGGGGATGTTATGAAGACCTAACACAAAGTGAAAATACTTTGACTTTTTTTTTTTTTTTTTGGTCTTTTTGAGACAGGGTCTCCCTGTAGCCCCAGCTGTCCTGGAACTCACTCTGTAGTCCAGGCTGGCCTTGAACTCACAAAGATCCACCTGCCTCTGCCTCCCAAATGCTAGGATTAAAGGCATGCGCCACCACGCCTGGCTAGCCACCCCCCTTTTTTTTTTACTGAGTTACCCAGAATTGTTTTGAATTTGTCTATAGCTCAGGCAGGATTTGAACTTGTAATCCCCTTTTCTGGGCCCCATCTTCTCCACTTAATCTTTTTGATGGTTTCATTTACCAAAAGGGGATAAGAGCAGTGTTTATACACAGTTGGATGACTGTAGAGACAGTGCATATAAAGCACTTAGAACAGTATCTGTTACATACTAAATGCTCAATGAATGTAACATTTATTACTGTTTTACATTGAACCAATCAATGTCTGATAAATACTGGGTACCTGGATAAAAAACATCATTTTTTTTTGGCCCCTTTTTTTTTGAGACAGGGTCTCCCTGTAGCCCCTGCGGTCCTGGAACTTGCTCTGTAGACTAGGCTGGCCTTGAACTCACAAAGATCAGCCTGCCTCTGCCGAGTGCTAGGATTAAAGGTGTGCACCACCAGGCTCCCCCCGAAAAAAATTCTATGTAGAGATTGCTAGATTACTCACTCCACTGTCAAGCTGAGACTAGAGTCTCTTACCAATACAGAAAGGGGATGTTATGAAGACCTAACACTAAAGTGAAAATACTTTGACTTTTTAAAGACTCTTTAAAAGCTGACAATGGCCTCAAAAGTGACTAGAAACTAAGTATTTTCCACTCTATTTCCAGATATATTGTATTTGTATAAACTGTCCAGCACAGCAACAGCAAGATTAAAGGATCAGCTAAACTCTAGCTTCTGATTCTAGATTTGGTGACAATGTTAATAACAACAACAACAATAATAATATAAATACTTAATATATGTGTGCTACTCTCATTTTTTCTTTTGTTGCAGTTCTGAGGAGCAGGCCCAAGGCCTTGTATGTGCTAGACAAGTGCTTTGCCACTGAGCTACATGCCAGGCCCTCGGGTATTCAGATCCACACCACTCCCCTGGCTGCCTTGTTTTTGAGACAAGGTCTTCTGTAGTCCAGGCTGACTCTGACCTCTCGTTCCTCTTGAAGCTGTCTTCCAGCTGCCAGTATCATATGCAAGTGCCACCATGCCCTGCAAGGCAGTCTTTTCATATGAAGTAATTTAATGTTCATGAGAGAAGATTCTTCTACTATCTCAGAGCAAGAAACATGCTACCAAGTTAGCTAGATGACAGAACTGTTCTAGGAATAGGAAGCTTTCTCGGAAATCTAATGACTTGTAAATGTGACAATAGGGGGGCCGAAGGCGAGATCCTGAAAAGTAGAAATGCCAAACCTGGGCTTGGGGGCAACAGCCTGGCTGCAATTGGGCAATATTTCTAATGTCAAAATAATGAGAAAGATGCTGCCTAGGCTATATGAAACTTGAGAACACCTAGCCCCGATGGCCGGCTTCCAACTGTGCCATTAAGGCAGAAGAAAGTGCCAGGTAGAAATATCTTTGAGAACTAAAAAAAGCCATTGGGTTTGAAGCTGGCACTTAGCTTTCTATTTCTGAACTCGGGGTTTGCCATTTTGGGGCTAATGTGAACCTACTTATGACACCTTCCCATCATACTGCTTGTTTCTATTAAGTGGGCTTCACAGAAGGTGCAAAAGGCTGCAATCAGATCTTACTGTTGGGTCTCAGCCATAAGGGGTTCATAATTTCTCTTGTCATTGCATTCCTTTTAGTTACTCATTGATCTTTTCTGTGTGTGTGTTTGCATGTGAGCATGTAGGTATACATGCCCATGTGTGGTTGTAGAGGCCAGAGGAGGACATTAAGTGTTTTTCTCTACCACTCACCATACTTAAGACAAACCTGCCTGCCTCTGCCCCCAACTCTGGGATACAGGCACGCACATGTCAGGCTTTTTAGATGAGTGCTAGTGATTTGAACTCAGGTCTTCGTGTACAGCAAGTACTCTCACCTACTGAGCCTCTTCCTAGCCCCAGTCTATAATTTTTGTTAGTTTTCTTTTTCTTTCCCTCTCCATTTCACTAACTGTAATGGAATAATAGCACAAGTGTATATATATACATATAATATATATTATATATATTTGTTAATTGTTCACTGCAGACAAATTCGGTTAAAGGACACTTTTAAGAAAAAAGGAGGCCGAGGCTGTAGCTTAGTTGGTAGAGTGCTTCTCTAGCTGCACAAAGCCCGGGGTTCAATCCCAGCACCGCAATAATGAGTGTATTATATATACCTTAAAATCCAAATAGATACAGAAATTCAAACCCATCCTTTGGCTACCTAGTAGGAGGCCAGCCTACATTTTTTTTTTTTCATG